>JBAMCP010000825.1:0-35048 GCA_037075105.1 Lissocephala sabroskyi
ACACCGGCCGGCCGACAGACCAGCCAGCCGCTCCCCACCGTCCAGCCAAAATGACAGCGCGACTTTGCACAGTGGTACAAATTTGAGTCTTTAGGGAGGCTCAGAATATTCCAGATGGAAATTATTAATATCGCCTAAAGTCACCTATATTAAATCCAAATTAACTCCAAAATTCAGTTGTAAATTTATTCATATTCATTCATATTCCGGATCGATTTGAATAATCGATTTGAATCCTAAGAAACTCCAAAATTCATTCCTAAATTCATTCATATTCAGAATTGATTCATATTCAGAATCGATTTTAATAATATTGCCTAACTAAAATCGTTTAATTTGAATCTGAATGAACACTGAAATTCATTTCCCTTTTCTTTGGAAATTAGAATTTATTTGGGAGTAGGAATATTTGGGATGGATTTTATTCCCACCTAAAATCGTCTTAGAATCTGGATGTACTCCCAAATTCATTTCTGTCATTCGACTACCAAGTTCACTAATAATAATGCAGCTTCCATTGCACAAGCAGCCGACTTTACTTGGGGAAGTTAAATTTATGAGGAAGTAGGGATTATCGGGAAGGGATTCCTATCTCAATCCGCTTTACTCAGAATCCGCAAATAATTCCCGTCTTTCGATTTACCAAGCTCAATGTTCTAGGCATAATGCCATATATATTTGGGAGTAGGAATATTCGGGATGGAAAGTAATTTCTATTTTTCGACTACCAAGCCCACTGTTCTAGGCACAATGGAGCCGACTTTGCTTTGAGAAGTTAAATTAATTTGTGAGTAGAAATTTTCGGGATGGATTTTATTTCTATTTTAAATCGCTTTAGAATCTACCAATCCCACTGTAAAAGGCTTAATGGAGCCCATCGTCCAACCGACTTTGCTTTGACTTTGCCGTTGGGATCCCCTCGTCTCTTGCCGAGTTCGACTTCATTTTTATGCCAGGCAATGGACTCTTCCCCCTCCACACACACACACATACATCCGCATATCTGTTGCGTTTTTTATGCGTTTTCTGGCTTAGCATTTTGTTTGTTTTCTTTGGGGTTTTGTTTGGTTTGCTTCACGTCGGCCGTCTCATCGTTGACACTCGAGCGACGTTTAAAATTTCCATTGTAACCAAGTAGGCGCGGCGGGGAGCCTTTCTTTACATTTCTTGGCAAGCCGCCCCCACCGTCAAGTTGAATGAGCTGGTGATTTGCGCCGGCTGGGATTTCCGAGCGGAAAAGCTGAGGTCTCCGCTGGCCGCTTGCTCAGTCCAAGCCGCGTGACTAATCCCCCGTTAAATGTTCGCTAATTTGTCACTTTTGCGGGCCGCTGTCGGTCGGATCGTGTGAATTACAATTGAACCGGGGCGCCGAGGCAATTGACGGGGCCCCGTTTCAGGCCAAGGTTCGCCGGCCAGGGCCGGTTTGATCGAATCGGAAATGGCAGTGGAAACTTGAAAAATGCTCAATGTTTTTCCTTTGGCAGCCGAAATTTATATGCCAAGTGGCAAAATCAACTTTCCGGCTTATCGGATGCACCAACTTGAAAATGCCATTATTTGCTGTCGGTTGGCCCGAGATCCCCTCGACCCGATAAGCCACACACACTTGACACTTGCGGCGGACAAACGTGCGTTTGCCCAGCTGCAGATAAGATTGCCCCCGCCCCACTCGAGGTTGCATGCGGCCGCCCTGGAGGCTGCGCGGTGGGGCGGCGGCGGCTGCCCAAACCGCACAGGAAATGAGATGGAAGGGAGCAAGCAGCAGAGACCCTTGGGGTTTGGCGGTCGGTCAGCCTGGTGGCTTTTCATTAATCATTCATAAATATTCATATATTTCAATGGCCGTCCCCGGGTCCCTCCCTGCCCGGCGCCCAGCTCGTTTATCATTAGAGATTTGCCAGTTTCCTTTTCGTGTTGACTGTGGGCTTTCATTTGTTGGCTTTTTGCTTCCATTTCCGTTACAAGCGACAGCCGGCAGAAAAAAAAATGATAGAAAAAAGAGAATTACTTGCCCCCCGAAGGTGTCGGAATCGTTCCGCACTTATATGGCATAATTTATTTTAATAAAATTCATAAAAGAAAAAATGCACAGCAGAAAATAGTGACAGTTATTAACAAAGTTTCCGAACTGCGACTCGCTTTCTAGGGAATTTGCATTTTAATAATCAAAATCAAAACCAAAAACCCCAAAACAACACGCAGCTGTCTCCGCAAAAACTCAAAATGAAATGAAAGGCAAAGAATTTGAATCACAATCGGCCCAACCGGCCACCCCCAAGACACCCAGCTGGCCATCCCAGTCCGCCCCCTTAATCGGTGGGGGTTTCGGGTTGAGCTTTAATCAAAGGCGTATGCAAATTTGCCTAACGGTAATTTAACGAGACAATTTGATGAATGAGGCCAGCAAACAAACCAACAAAAAATCAGAATTGCCCGACTGTTGAGCGGTGGGGGGGCCGGCCAGGCCGTCGGGCCAGCTCAGCTCAATTTCATCACATGAGCGGGGACTGCTCGGTGTGTGTGTATATTTTCCAATGATAATTAGACTCAAATTAACGCTTAAATGGTCAAAACGTATTAACAAAAAACAGCCAAGCCGCAATTGGCCAAACGAACCGCCAACAACGACAGCCAAGTGGCCACCTGAGAATGCCTCAGTCGGTGTCGCTGTGCGGTCAGCGATTGAATTGCCTTTTGGAAAAAAACAAACAGACGGCGACAAAATGAGGCTGATTTTAATCAAGCGAAGCTGGCGAATATTTCTGTTTATATTTTGTTTTATTGGCCAGTCCCAAAAGAGATGGGAGAGCCATGAATCACACAGTCAAAGGCTCGCTGAGCCGAGGGAACTGACAGTTGGCAATTTCAGCCCAACGAACAACAAATTCAGTTTGATTTTTTGTGCCAATGTGGCAGAAAAATTACCACCCTCCACACACACACACACACCCACAAACACACTCGCCTTTGGCACCCTTAGGCGTCAGCTGGGGAAAAGTGTGGGTTTTTTATTTGGCAAGCGAGGGGGACGAATGCTTTTGTGTTCAATGTGTCAGCATTCAACTTTTATTGACTGCGTGGCCGTTCAATTTTCAATTTGTTGTTGTTTGGCATTTCAAAAAGCGCGAGGGGGGCCGGGGGAGTATCCGCCAACACGCCAACAATGACAGCACCACCAACAACAACGGCAACAACGCAAAGTAAGTCAATCAGCCCGGGCAAGTGCAACAGTCAGGGGGGCTCAGAAAGAAGCTGCCGGAATTTGCCATCTCGGAAGAGGGAGAGGCGTTTATTTATAGTTTAATTGCTGTTGCGGCAAACTGGTTCCATTTACTGACATCCAAAGGGCGCTGGGGGGGTTCGATTGACTTCGTTTCGATGATTTCATCGAGCGATAATTGCACGCAATTCGGCGCCCACCAACAGCAGCAGCAAGAATGTTGCTGTCTCTTTAAATGGCCCAGCGGTTGGTTAACTGGCGTGTGGGTTTTTCTTTTTCAGTATTTCGCCAGCTCAGCCGAGGGCTCTGCAATTTGCATTATTTTTCCGGCTGTTGTCTTTCGTTCTACGGGTCGTGAACGGATTGCGTTTTTCGTGTCAAGCAGATGCGGCGGCATTGTTGCTGCTCCTTTTGGCATTTCCTATGCCTTTCTTTGCGTTGCATTTTCTATTTCTTTTCGTAGCCCACTTCTTGTGCCTTTTATTGGCAAGCCGTTCTGGGCAAGTTTTCTCGTTGTCTGCGGCGCGCCATTGTTGCTGGCGGTGGCGGCCACGGCAACGGCAACTTTGTGGCTCGCTGTTCTAGCCAGACAATGGCCACAATTCCATTTCGGAAAATAGTATCAGTTCAATTATTTACCCACTTTCCTACCTCCCTCCTCCACTGGAGGTTCATTTTAATAAATTGGCCAGGCAGCAACAATGTCGCTGCTGCTGCTGCTGGTGGCTTTGTTTGATGGGCCAACCTGAATTGGCCAAAATCTTGTTACTCTCACACACACGCAGAGATATGGCCGCCCACGTGGAAGTACTTGAAATGTCTTCTCTGTGGCCGGACCACTTTTGGGCCAAAAGTTGAAACAAAAAGTTTTGCAAATTCCAACAGCAACGGCAGCTCATCTGTTCCTCCTCTCGTGCGTGTGCCTTTTTGCCCAACCTGAGAGAAAGTTTATGGAGTCGTCAAAACCAAAGTTGCCAAAGAAACCCCGGCTAACAGAAATTGCAATGACGAACTACTTAGCCGGCTTCTTTGCTGGCCAACAACCCGCGACAGGGCGGCCCCCCGTTAATGAGTGGGCGTCCGTCTCGCCCTTACCAACAAAAACCAAAAGTAAAAGTTGCTGCACATGCGAAGGCCCAGTCCGTCCGGCCGATTGCCCTGTCCGGCGGCCTGTTGTTTGGTGTACTTAAGTGCACTTAAAGTTTGTTTGCTGCGGCCCCAGACACCAACACCACAACCGCCTGCCCGGCTCCCCTTTTCTTTTGTATAAACAAATTTGTTGCGGCCGCCCAAGAAACCGGTCTGAAAAAGAGCAAATTCAAAACCTGACCTGATGCAAAAAAGCTGAGCTCTCCCGATCCGGGCACAATTTCATTTATGCATGCAACACGCACCGCTGGCCAACGAACTGCCAAACAGCTGGCCGCGGCAAAAAGAACTACAAAGCCCCAAGAGCACAACAGAGAGAGGGGGCGAGGCGAGGGGCCAGGCTTTTATTCACAGTGGCCCAGTGTAGGCACTTCAAGTGCTAATACAACATGACAGGAAAAAGGTTTTCCTGAGGGCACTTCCACTGGGACAACATGATCTGGCCCGATGCCTCGACAGTCATGGACCGGGCTGTCTGGCTGGCTGGGCTATCTTAGACGCACCATCACTCAATGTCAGCGTCGGAAGCAACGACAAACAGCAGCCACCAGGCGGTGGCTGTAAGTTTTGGGGCGGCAATTGTCGCGTCACTTTCTTTGGCCGGCCAGCGGTCAGGCAGGCGGTTGCTCATGTGTGGCTGCTGGTGTTGCAGTTGTTTTGATAACCTTTCCAATTTTCAAGCATAGTCATTTGGCTGGCGTCGCCACATAGCGATTTGGTAGCGTTTTCCTAGCGACTTTAACCGCCATCTCTGTAATTACGTGGAAAAAAGTGGCCAACTGCATGGCGAATGGTTTTAAAAATGTTAATTTGTTTGCATTGTACAATCGCTGACAGTGCAGCTGCTGTTTTCATTTCCACAAGCGACACTTGGAATTACATGACTCTCATTATGGCCCGTTATGTTGGCCAGTTGGTTGTTGGCCCGGCCATGACGCGGCAACGGTTTGTAGGGCCTGGCAGGGCGTGTGGTGTTGCTGGTTTCGTTTCAGCTGGACGGTCTTAGATGCTCGGGGATCATGACAACCCAATTAAGCGTGTTTGAAAATTTCTCAATGAATTTTTCCCTTTTTGAAAGCTACCCACAAAGCAACGCTCCCTCCCTTTTTCGATGGCTTTGCTGTCTGTGGGTTTGCATTGGAAAAGTTTGCGGGCAGGTGGCCCTAATCAATTCCATAGATGCCAACTACAATCCCCAGCAGAAACTCATAAAAGAACATTTTTGCTGGTGGAAAGTTTTCGGTGAACTCGACTGCGGTTCACAGATGTCATATTTGCCTTAAAGATAAAATATAGTTTGCTTAATTTAAATATTTAATCTTCCAATTCAATTCAACAAACGCAAAATCAATGCTAGGAAAACTGTGTGTAAAGGACCCAGGCAATCGGCTTAAGGGCATTTCAGTGTTTGTCATGAGTTTTCGTTTCCTGAGCCAATTTAACTTTCCCCCGCACAAAAGAGTGCATGCACTTTATGAACTGCGTGTTCTTTTTGGTACTGTCAGTTAATTAAAATGAATTTTTAAATAAACAAATGACACTTCACTGGCATTGCCACGTGCATCCTTCAAATTGTGAACAGCAAATTAAAAGTTGCCCAGTCGAAAGCGCGAAGTTACAAGCTTTCGACAGCCTACGCAGTTTTTTGCGGTTAATTGAATTCATCAGCAAATATAAAATGACAATGACAATGACGTTAAAGGACTCTTAGGTTTTGTTGGGTTTACCCGGCGTATGCGTTACTTTCTGTGCCTCTGAATCGACTGCAAAAAGCAACAAATCGGCCATTGGGACACTGGATTTCTGGAAAATAGAATTCATCTTTTAGCTAACGGGTCGCTCCATTTAATTGTTCGGCTATTTTAGTTTGAAGTTTAAGCGAAAATTGATTTTTAATTAGATCCGCTCGGTGGGCCCGACGCAGAGATTAAATACTAATTATGGGCTATTTATTTACAATATTTTCGAGTTTTAATTAATTGGAAAATGCCAATTGAAAGGCAATAAAAATTCCCGCCTTTAATGCAGCGCAAATCGCCCACCCATTTGCATTTGGTAGCCAATTTTCATTACGGCGAAAAAATTGTGGGCGGGGTGATAAACGCGTGGCAAAAGCTCATGAAGAGCGTGAAAATGTAATCGCCTTTCGGCCCATAAATCCCCTTGACCAGCCGACCCAGCCAGGCTCATATACATTACATAATTAGACTACCGTTACACGCTGGGGCTGGTGGGGTTTTCCGTGAGTACACGCATCCGTTCAATTACTTAAAATTCTGAAGTGACTTCAATTAATTGAACATTGTCACGCTCGAGCGCAGAGGAAGGAAACGCAATTCAAACGGCCGAATTTGTAGGCCGGCTGGCATTTTACATTCAAAAAGCTTTTGGCCATAAGTCAACAACCTTTTTGGCAGCCGTCCGCCGTCCACTGTCCGCCAAAGGCGTCGCTCAATTTACGCACGTACGGATTGCCGGATCGGCACCGGCGGTGGCGGTGGCGGCCACGGCGATTGTGAAGGGGCACGTACCACTCGAGCGGTGCACGGCGACGGATCCACTTTATTTACGGTTAGACGGGCTGTATCGTCTGTGTGTCGGCGTTGGTTTGATTTATGCCTCTTCGGGTTGGTCGCTGGGTCGGCGGCGCATTCACCTCTGGAAGTGCATTTGGCACATTTGACGGTCCAACGGCGCTTTTCGCACCTTTCTGAGCCGGGGGATTCGCTGGAATTGGTCAAGCGTTCCCAAAAACTGTCAGCTTGGGAGTCAAACTGAAGCATTTTAGTTTTTTTGCCCCCGTCCGTTTGCGGCAAGTGCTGGTCATAAATTTTTAATAACCTTTTCCTCTCCGCCACCCACTTCGGTCCTAAAAATATAAAGAAAGCGTTGGTCTGTTGGATGAACTGATGGCCGCCCAGACAGCCCGGGTTTTTTCGAGTGGAAAATGCGCCAGCCACGCGGGCAGCCGCCCAGCAACAGTCGAGGGATCAAGTCGAATTTTAAATGCCCTAGAAACGACGCTTCATTGGCTTGCTAAGTTTCCCTATCTAATCGGCAAATTCACTCCTTTTTCAGTAGACCGAAAGACTTAAGGAATTTAAATTCAGTTCCCATTCTTTTCAGAAGTTTAAAATTTAAGTCCCAGCTTTTCTTAGATTCCCGAAAAAGTCATTGCGGTTTCTGACTTACAATAAAATTTATAGTCTTTTTTTCGGCAAGCCTTAATAAATCAAAAGGGTTCTGATTTGGTCTCCCTGAATGTTGATAGGCATCCCCAGCGACTAGTGGATTTTTTCTTCCGGCCATTTTGCTTATCCGTTGGCTTCCCAGAAGTCCAGCAAGCCCATTCAACTATCGATTTCCGGACAGGGCATCGGGGACTTTGCTTCATTTGCCTAAGTGTTTCGTAATTTTGTTGCAACAAAATTCCATCGCTTCCAACTGAAGGACCCTTTTCTTCCCCAGCCAACCCACCGACCTCTCGCTTTGGATCTATTTAGTTATGTCCTTTTAATGTTTTCATAACTCGCCAGTTGCGTGTGCCAATAGATTTTTGCTTTTTGCTCAACCAGAAATCGAATGGAAAGGGATGCAAAACCCACACAGCGGATCAGACGGCTTAGCCAGGGCTGGGAGTTTGGGGGGGAAATAAAATATCAACTTAAGTTTACGTGACTTTCATGTGAATGGGATCGGGAATCGGGTCAGCCACCTCCGGCAAGGGTCTTTGATTTTCCTGCAACTTCGATTTCCTCTCGCTGCCCCCACCATTTTGAATATTAACACACTGACACCATTAAAGTCAACCGGCCCGGCTGCTCCCCCAGGGTGTCCAGGGCTCAATGAAATATTAAGACTTTGCTGAGTGTTGACCCCAACCGACCAGCCGACTTACCGGGAAAAATGAGAACAAAAAAGCCTTAAACTTTCGTGAGTTTTTTGGCCCGCCGACTTTGTCGTCCACGTTGCCAGGCAGCCAAATTCTTTCTCTTCTTTTATGGTCCTCATGGCCCGGGGGAGCCCAAGGACCAGCCAGCAAATCAACCCGATGCCCAGGCACGCACAACACACTGCAGCCCTGGCTGGTTGTGCGTGTGTGTGGATGTTTGGCGCGTGTTTGTTTTAAATATTCACTGCCGCGTTTCTGGTCTTGGCTGGGCGCTACTGGCGGGGATGCGTTGGTTCCACCTGTATTGATTTTGCTTGGCTTGGTTTGCTGGCGGGATTTATGAAATATTAATCAAAAAATATGGATCACCAAACGTTCTTTTCACACATGCGTCGCCGGCGGCAGCTACACGGAAAAAGATACAAATTCAGTTAGCCGTTTGTGTGTACTTTCCGGTTGTAGACACAGGATACATGAATTTGTAGAACCAATTTGGGGCCACAGGAGTGCGGGAGCGCCCCTTGGAGTTTTATTTATTTGAATCGCCGGGCCGCGCGCGTTTTTTGTGAGGCGGCAGGGCAGTCGCTTTATGGTTGCATGTTCGGCACGTTGATTGCTTATTGAATGAAATATGTGGTTTTATTTTTATTTATCCATACACCCACACACACGGTAGAGTTTGTGCGTGTCGAGTGGAGAAGGCGTAACTTTTTGTTGGCCAGAAATGCTGATTAGTATTGAAGGAAATCGCCAGGGACCCACCACCTGTTTTTTTACAGTCTTTAATGTGGCACACATTTGATTGATTGACCGCACCGATAGGGTAGGTAATGATTTTTTCCCCACCCCCAAACGCTGTCCGCACATTCAGAAATGGGCCAGATGGTGGGGGTAATTGCAGGAGCCCCCCAGACAAGATTTTGGGACCCTGTCACGTGACCGGCCTGAAAAAGCACAAAGCTTTCGGCTTATTTGCATTTGGCTGCCCAATTTTCGCTGCCCAATTTGGCCGGCGTATAAAGAAATAAACATAAAACTGCCAAGCAGCCCAATTAAAGCCTGCGAATTGACTATAAAAGCGGCAGTACCAGCGAAAATTATTGTTTTCCTCTTAACGTCCGCGGCCCAAGTCAGGCAAATAGACAAACAAACCCAAAACGGGGCTGCGGCCAAAGGGAAATGGCCACTCGTCCACCTGGCAAACAGCAAATGAGTGGCCGAAGGGAGGAGCCGCCTCCCTTGAGTGACAGGCGATGCGTCGATTCGACGCTTAAAATGGCCGTTGCGATTTCCGCTCTTCGTTGTTGTTGACAGACAGCTCTGCCTGCAGGTGGAAATGATGGAAAGTGTGCGCATTGTTGGAAATGAAAGTGACTACAAATTGACAATTTGTTTGATTCTGTTGCCCCGAAATAAAAAAGAGAGAGAGAGAGAGAGCGGGAAAAGTCAGGCAAGGCAGCAAACAAGAAATCGCCCCCTGAAGTCTCGGCGGGGACTGTAATTTAACGGCCCAGTGGTTAAGTTAAGCGATGTAAACAAAACAGAAAGGCAACAGACAAAATTGGGCCAACTTTGGAGGGTCGGTTTGTGTGTCTGTCGGTTTGTCCAATTGTCTGTTTGCCTTTGAAATCCTTGACGTCAAATTGGCGCAATTTTCAATTTTCCCCCCACTGCCCGCACAATTTACAAGATACCTTCGGCCTCCGCCTTTATGAAGCAATAAATTCTCAGCAATTTCCTTGTCATTATGACAGTCAATGGGGAATGGGAACGAAATGCTGGGACGAGGTCACAGGCTGTGGTTTTTGCCACAGGCTTAGAAAATTTCCACCACGCCAAAACCTTGCAATGTCCTGAGATTAATGCCGACACTTGATGCCGGACGGATTGTGGCTGTCCGGCAACCTGGCCCGTAAATTCTGACCTCCACTTTACGTTGCCAGCGGCAATGAATGCCCCATCCCCCCGCCCCCGCGTCCCTTGCTCTACAAAAAAAAAAACAGATGACACAATTTTCTAGTTGCTGCCGCTGCCGCTGATGAGAGCGGCAGTTGCCCCTGCTGGTTATTTTGTGGCACTTTGCAATCGTTTTTTGAAAACTGTCACAAATATGACGAATGTAACGGCCTTGAACGTAGCTCACGGCGAGCAGCAGCAACAGCGCGGACCGGGGGAAATGGCAATGGCAACGCCGATGGACAGAGAGGCGAGGGGCTTCCATCTTCACTTGGATCTTTTTTGTTTTTCTTTTTTGTTGCTGCTAACGACGCGTGTATCCTTGTTTGTGTGATCCTTGTACACAAATTGTTGCTGTCACACGCACGCCTCAGCCACGGGTCTAAATTTTATTGCCTTTAACTTAGGCCGAGAGGAAAAGAAACCATGAATTTTTCTTTTTATTTTCTGTGTCCTTTTTGCAATTTCACCTTAAGTCTGCATTCCTATTAAATTATGCAGAAAAATTCATAGCTTTCCATTTTGCTGGGGCCGCCGGAGGATTTCTTTTTTTGTGTTTTCTTTCTTTGCTTTGCTCGGCTATGCAACTCAATTATGCGGATTGATTTGTTTGTTTGCTTGCCTTTTGTTGATTCGCCAGCCCATCCAGCCAGTTGACTGCGATTAAGCGCGCGGATTACATGGCGTATGCGTAATGCAGCTCATGAATATTCCGCATACGTTGCGGGAGTCGCCATCGATACAAAATCGATACTCCATCGAATTCAGGGCAACGCAGATGCAAAAATACACAAGAATTTCAATCAGCTGGCAATTGAAGTGCAGTTTGTAACTCTCCAACAAGCGGAGGATAGTTAGATTTGTGGGTCCGTCGCCAAGTTTGACGTCGCTTTGCGTCCCTTAAGCCTGATGGACGTGAGCTGTTTATCTCATATCCTGATACTTCTAAGCCTCCCGAAAGTGAGCGGAAGAGGATTACGAGAAACGATAGAGGCAAAGAGTGGCGGAAAGGGTACTCCATCTTCGGTGATTTGTGGCCTCAATCGGGCAGCGTTCAGGTCATAGAACCGCCCTGGTAACTGCCCATTTGGGAGCCCGGTAAAGAGGAAAACTTATAATGGCCATAAGTCGTTTTGGCAACACCGCCGACACGGCAGGTCCATTAAATTTTTAAGTCATCCATTTGCGGCGAAAGTTTTGTAACTTCGCTCGCCAGGGCCCCCCAAAGGGCAGATCCCTAATCGTCTTGCCAGGGCCGAGGGACCTCCTGGCTGTCTGGGAGTTGCGGGTGTGTGTGATTCCATGTAATTAAGCAAATGTCAACATGAACTGCACGTCGCCGCCCCCCGTCCAATCGGCTGTGATCCTCCTTTGAGAGAGGCCAGGTCCTTTGCTGACCACACTGACAGTCTTGCCGCCGTCACGTATACGCAGCCTGGGCTGACGGGGTTTCCCGTGAGAATTTGGCATTTAATTTCGACACGATTCTGGCGTGTCACTGGAGTTCAATTAACAGGCAACTAACTGACCTCCCCTCCGCCGTTGCAAGACCTCCCTCTTGGCCAAATTATTTCCGGCGAACACATTTAGTTTTGCTGCTGGCCGAGGGCCAATGATGCGCGCCGGCCAAGTGCAGTCGGCTGAGTGTTGCGTGTTGCTGGGACGCGGGGTGGGGGCGCCGAGGATTTGCTGTTTATGTATTTTTTATTTAGCGTGTGCGGCCATTTAAAATTAATTAAAGCCCGGCCAACTTGGATTCGGCAAACCCGAATGGTGGCCATTTTGCATAATTAAAATGCTTAGAAATGGCGGGCCGTTTCCGGTGGCCGCACGCACACACACACACACACGTGTGTGTGTTGGCCAAATGACCATCAAAATATGTTGGCCAAGTTTAAATTAAAGCCACAACGTATTTGCCTTCGCGTCTTCCCCTCGCTTATCCCCAGGCATTCGGCGAAAAAACTTTTAATTTGAAACGGAAACGCGAGACAAAACAAAAGCCTTGGCCAGCAGGACGATTTCTGTTTATGTTTGTGGCCGCTGCTCTTCTGGGCGCCGCCTCGCCGTATCCCATTTAGCTGGGCAATTATTTACATTTGTGATGGCCGCGGCGCAGGTTTCCAGCGGCCGTCGTCAGGCCTCATTAAAATCATAAATCTAATGGCTGTCTGCCTCCCGCCGCCTTGGCATCTGGGCAGCCGGCAAAATATTTGAATTATGGCATTTCAGGCATCTTCGCCACCTCTCGCTTTGGACCAGTCTGGCTGGCCGCCCACGCTTATTGTCCTGGCTGAGTGGTTGACTCTTTGAGGGATTCGGTCGGCTCGGCTTAGCTGCAACATCAAAGCAACCAGAGTAAACCCGGCTAACACCGCCTGTTGTTCTGTCAGTCAAAGGTCGTTGGTCGCCCGGCCGAAAGGTCAAAGCGAGCTTGACCAGGTGACGTCCACACCCGGCTAATTAGCTGTAATATTTGCATAAGCCATTTTGAACAATCAAAAACATGCGTTAAGCTATTTGCCAAAAACCTTAGGGGGGCGGCCCTTTATCAGGCCTCCGGGCCGCCAAACTGTCAACTGGATTAAAGTTTGTGCCAGGAAATTTATGGCCCGGCCGGGGGTCGGGCGACTTTTAATGGCTTATTAGGATTATTAATTCATAACAAAAGTAGCATAGCAAACGAACAGGCCAACCACAGGCGGAACACCAGTTCCAAATCCAATTCCGTACCTCGCTGGCCTGGACAGCAGCGGCAGCAGCAGTTCCGAGGTCTGCCGCATGTGGTTGTGGCATGGCAACATTTGCGGCACCCAGCAGCTGCCCCGTGGCAGCATCAGTCCTCCCGGGTTGAGTGTGAGTTGCGTGCGGTTGGCCTGGTCTGTGGCCGGGCACATGCGTCATCAAGTCGGTGGGGCAGGCGGATTTGTAGGTGAATTTTTAGGGGCTCCTGTTGCTTGCTGGCCCATAAAACACGCACGCACGGCCGGCCCATTGTGCGGGTATGATAAAAATATAATTAAAAAGTGTGATTGTTGTTGTTGCTGCGAAATCCTGGTTGGGATTTTTATGCCCGCTGCGTGACCGTCGTCGCCGGCTTGCCAGGCCACCCAAAACGTGTGTATTTGTGTTTTTACGAGTATCACTTGGCAGCTGGTTTACGGCTGGCAGGCTGCGGGCTTTGGGCGTTGGGCGTTGAACGGCTAACTTAATTTGAGTTGAGCCTTTGGATTTTATTGGCCATTTAATTCGAATTTCAACTGCGCCCCCCGAACCGTTTGTATCGATTCAATCGGCATTAGCATAGCACGTTTAATTAAAGGTCTTTTAGCCGCCTTCCCCATCGGCTGGAAGGATAAAGTTTGGGCGCGTTTTATGGTTAAAGTTTGATTTTATGTGTTTAGTTTTGCTTTCTAATCAAATCGAACTGCCACTTTCACCAGCCTTGCAGCTCCGCAAGTTCATGCAACACACACACCCACACACACGCACACACATGTTTGGTGTGGTCGGTGAAGAATTGAATTGATTGATTGGAAATTGAAATTTAATTCATTTACACAAGTTTAATCAAAATTTTTAGGCTAATTGAAAATTCGATTTGAAAACTAATGCAAAAATTTTGTGTGCTCTTTTTTCTTTGTCTCTTTTCATCAACTAACTTTTGTGATGTATTTGCTATCCTAACACGCTTCTGCTAACTTTTCTCCTCCTTCAAATTTATTTCTCACGCCCTCCGCCCAACCAAAAAACACCACCAACAATTTTTTCCGTTTGTCGTTTGAAATTCTTGTTTTGTTTCGTTGTTTGTTTTTGTCAACCATCCACTCTCTCCACTCTCCATACCTCTCTAAACCACCTCAACAACAACAACAAAACATCGCAGGCTGTTGCGCGCCGAGTTGTATTCGCTGAGGCGAAAGGGCGCCCTTAAAGTCGGTGGTGGAGCGCCGCTCGATGTTTCCACACTTCAACTCCAACAACAACAACTACAGTCGCACCACCAACAACAACAACCACTACAGTCGCAACAACAACAACAACAACTCGATTTAGATCAGCTCGAACACAACAACCACAATCTACACGACTCGAATCGCCATTGCGCGCGCTGCAACACCGAACTGGGCCGCATCACAAACCGAGGCGCCCCGTGTCGCATCTGCAAGTTGCGCGTGTGCAAAGCCTGCCGTGAGTTCACCACACGCACCACGGATTGGGTGTGTGTGGTGTGCCACAAGCAAATGTAAGTCTCTCCCTCTCGCTCACTGTCTCTGTCTCTGTCTCACTCTCATTTTCAAACGCTTTCCTTGACTCTGCCACTCATGCAGTCCCTCACTTTCAATCAGTGTCACCGGCACCGGCGCGACTTTGTAGCGTTTTGTTGCCACCACATTGTAGCATTATCCTGGCATGTTGCATGGTATTTGTCTTATCAAAACACCGGGCGGCAGTGCCCGCATTCGACCAGCGTCAGTTGCGGACATTTTCGGTTAGTTTTTGTTTATGTCAGCCACAGGAAGAGGTGTGCATGCGGTTGGTGTTGCACTGAAATTTGCCCAGGACCTGCATGCCCGGCCGTCCTGTTTGTGTGCTTAGTATTCGCCTGCCATCTGCACTTTCTATTTAGGCATGCAAAACTCTCTCTCAAACAACTGAAACAACCGGAAAGGAGGCGTAATTGAAAATTCAATTTTGTCCTGTCGTCGGGCCCGCCCGCCTCATCAGTCATTCAAATTCGGAGCGTGTGCGACGGTTTCAAGTTGACAATCCAAATGTCATGCCAATTTTGTATGCAATTTTCGGGCCATCTGCCCGGGCGTTTCGGCTATTATGTAAATACCTCCACCTGGCCCCTCGCGGGCATTGGTAATTGTTAAAAAGCTCTTGCCAGCTCAGGGCCGGCCAACCTCCAGAGTCTGTGTCAGAGTTGATGTTCTGAGGTGTTGCCAGCGCCTACGCGGGGGCACGAGGTGCGTAGATGGGAAGCGCCTCGCCTCCAGTAGCCACGCCGCCAGCGCGTGGAACGTGCGCTTTTCCCAATTTGGCCAACCTGCGGCGCGCCTGCAGCTGATGAGCCGAAGACCGCGGCGTGGGCCAGCGACTGGCGGTTTCTTGGTCTTGATTGGAATGCGTCCCATCCGCCAGACGGCTGGCACAGTGACTGACTTACCCACTGAATGACAAACCGCCCACTGGAGTCTGCCTGGGCCGCCCACGCGGCTGGCCGACTGCCTGCCGCGTTCTTGCTTAATTTTCGCTCCCTCTTTGTTGGTGTTGTATAGTTTCGCATTTTTTGTTCTTGTTGCCGAGTTGCCTGCTCATTCGGTCCGCTGCCATTGACAGGGGCAGACGTTCAGACGCTCAGCTCAGCTTGGCTTTGCTGGGCTTCGTGATGTTTGGCGATGGCTTTGTATGGTTTTTTAAAATGAAATGGTGTTGTTGCCGTTGCAGGGAGATTCAAGCATCCAGCGGTGAGTGGCTGAAGGACACCTACGCCCTGGGCTCTTGCGGGGCCGTTGATCACCTGACCACCAGCGATGTGCTAAGGAAAAGCATACGGCGCTCTTGGACCATCTCAAGTGAGTAGAATTAACCAAAGAGAAAGAATAGAATACTTAAAAGATCTTTTGCAGATCCCGAGGACGACCCGAACAATCCTAATGCCCAGCAGCCGGTGGCCGATAATCTGTATCCCCAGCAGCAGCAACTAATCGAAGTCCAGTCGGCCGGCAGCTATCCCTCGCTGCATCACCACGCCCCGCAGCATCTGCTCCACCAGCAGCAGCACCACCACCAGCAGCAGCAACTGCAGCACCAGCAGGCCCGTCACCAGCACATCAACTACAACACTGGGAGTGCCATTGGCATCAGTGGCATTGGGTCCAACAGCGGGCTGAGCTCAGTGGCCAGCAAGTGGCAAGTGGGTCGCCGGGTCTTGCGTCAGTCCACCTTGCCCAGCACGCTGAACAACGACCCCAATCTGAGCGGCAGTGGGGCCAACTTGGCCAACTACAATTCGGTGAACTTAACGGCTCCCACTTCGCCGCATCATCTGCAGAAGAGTCCGCTCTACGGCAGTGCCTACAACAGTGACGACATCATCCACATGAACTCGGGCGAGTGCGACAACTACGCCCAGCAGCAGCAGCAGCAACAACAGCAACAGCAGCTTCCTACGCAACAGTCGCAGGAACAATTGCCACCCAGTGGCATTGTGACCCCCACACACCATCGGCTCCAGGTGAGACGGCTCGGATCTAGCTCGATTAAAGTTACGTAACCTTTATCTGTTTGCAGGTGCGCCGGCAGTCCACGCTGCCTGCCAATCCAGGACAGCCCACGCCATCCATTTACATGTCGACCTCGCCGAATCGCGTGTACAGCCGCTCGCCAGAGCGCTCGCCGGGCGAGCAGCAGCGCTATCCGCCCTTCATACGCCAGACTTCGTTTCCCTGCAACATGTCCACAGAACCGCCGCCGTCGAGCCACCACCGAACCAAGCTGCTGCCCAGCACGGCCAACCTGCAGCAGCCGGTAAGCCAGGCGGCTCAAATTCCTCCGCCTCTTAACTTGGCCAGCGATGAGATGGACTACACGCAGGCCCTGCAGAAGCCGCGCATGATGCGGCAGGCCACTCTGCCCAATCCCGATCAGCATGTGAAGCTGCTGCCGACGTCGCCGCCCAAGCGGCAGACTTCGCCGCAGTTCCGTCGCTCGCCGGAGTTCATGCGCCAGCAGACGCTGCCCAATCCGGAGGCTTTTACTGGCAACACCCTGACGGTGCAGGGAGTGGGCAATGCCAATGCCCCGCCGGGGAAATTCATGCCGATTTCACCGCGAGCCAAGCAGAACTTCCTGTTCCCCAGCGTGCAGAACCCCAGGCAGTTTCTATCCCAGCAGAATGTGCCCACAGTGGGCAGCGCGGAGATGGGCAGCGGCGGCAGTGTGGCCGGCACTGGCGAGCAGTACTCGAGCAGCCAGAGCGTGAACATCCACCACTCCAGGGACCCGCACTCCAAGATGATTAAGGTGCGCAGCCACAGCAACGAGGAGTACTCGAACAGCAAGAATCATGTGGAGAACCGGCGGCTGCTGCCGGAAATACCCACGGGGCAGCGGTCGGTGAGCCGCTCGCCCAGTCGTCTGGTGCGGCAGGACTGCCTCAAGGACGACCACAGCTCGCGTACTTTCGGCGAGGCCAAGCAGCAGTTCCACCAGTTCCCCGACTTCAGCGAGGAGCAGGAGAACCGACCCGAGTACGCCGACTACTTTGGCAACAGCACCACCAGCTTCCTGGAGGCGGATGAGGTTCAGTACGAGAAGACCTACAATGCCGGCTTCAGCAGCGAGCCGCGCATCATCTACAACGACGGCTCCGACGACGGCAGCTACAATGCCAACCAGCAGCGTCCGATGGTCTACAGCGCCGAGAACGTATTGGCCGGGGACCCTAATTACGGTGGCGGCAGCGTGGGCACCTATTATCCTGACTTGGGCACCCCACAGGGCATAATCGGGGGAGCTGCCTTGCCTCGCACTCCGCTCATGCACAATCGCATGCGGCGGCGCCAGTCGCGCGAGCTGCAGATGCAGCAGGAGGAGTACGCCCAGCTGGCCAGTGCGAGTGCTGGGCCGGGGGGCAAGGAAAGTGCCACGGCTGTCAACGGGGCAGATGCCCATGAACGGCGTAAGCCCGAGCAGATGCGCTCGGTGTCGGAGGACTCGGGGGCAAAGACCGGGCCCAAGCCGGTGACGCGGCGCTCTTTCTCCCACCCAGAGAAGGACACACAGGTAAGCTGGCAGAGGAAATTGCCTGCAGATAGATTCTTAGAGCTTTTGATTTCAGCCACCGAAAAAGACGGAGACCTCGAAAATACCCAGCCCAAGGCCATTGGCTGATATACTGGACAAAACCCGCGGAGGGGCCTCGAAAATACCGCAGCCCCGACGCCGCAACAGCCGCTCCGATGCCGACGAAGGTAGGTTCCTTGGTTAATCAGCACTCGTAGCTTCATTGGCCCCGGTAGTTGTAGTTGTTGAACTCACTTAATGCTTATTATTTGCACATTTCTCCCCAATCCCCCGCCACGGTAACGAACTCACAGGTAGCACGCATCATCACTACTCCTTCCATCAACTCCTCATGCATAGAAATTCCGATTTAGCCATGCGATTGAACAAAACGCCAATAAATGTTACCACCACAGCCGGCAAAGACGAGCCGCCCGCCGAGGCCTCGAATGCGCCAGGCGCTTCAAGTGAACCCGATGCAGCCACCTCGGCCACCCCAGCAGCGGACACTGTAAGTGTATCCTTGCTGGAATCTTAATTGTGACTCATTTTGTGCTCTGTAGGCTGCCAGTGGCCAGCACACCAGCACCCTGGGCGAGCAGGAACTGCAAAATGCCGTGGAGGCTGCCGCCGTAGTCTTCAAAAAGGTCGTCCTGCAGCGCCGCAAAGAGAAGGAGAAGGCCGCCGAGGAAGGTAAGTCCTTCTCTGTAGTATTTGTGTGTGTGCGTCTAATTAGCTTACGGTAACGATGCTGAGAGGTAAATGGTGGCGGTGTTGTAACTAACAAACTCCTTGGATAGGGTTTCGTGCAATTAATTAAGCGACAGTCCTGCCCCCGGCGGCCGCGGGCCACTTAGCCGGGCGTTGCAACTTTGTTGGCATCTCAAATTGCTGGCAACTGTACTTAAGTCCGTCATCATGGCCAACATCATCCTCAGCGGGCGCTTAAGTTGTCCGGCGGTCGCGGTCTCTCCTCGTTTTCCTCTGCCCGCGAAACTATGCAGCTCGTCATTTTTGCCTGGCAGCCCCAAAAGTATGCAACACTTTCTCAGCGTGGGCGTAGGCAAGACAATGGCGAAGATTTGAGAGGGACTTTCTGAATGACAAGGGTCACTTTGGGTGGGAAGCCAAATTGGTACTTCAAACGGAGAATTTGCCAAGCAAAATTAAATTTACTCAACGCCTACGCTCATCGTGTTCTTGAGAACTGCGGCCGGCCTGCCTAATTTGCAGGATTTTCAAGACATTTCACCCTTTGTTATGTTTCAATTTCCCCGGGGTGGAACCTCTATCTCGTCCAGCCTGATGCAAATCTCATCCGCGGCAGCCGTGCGAATCCCGAATTTTTTTTTGGAATCCTCCTAGAATTTTGACGGTTCAGGCCGCGGCGCCCAAATGTTTGCTTTGCGGCTGACAGCGAATTTACTTTCCCGCGCGCAAACTGTAGTGGGGAAAAGCGCTTACCAACGCCGTGGGTGTTTGTGTTTGCGCAAACATGCGGGCTGGTCCGGGCTGCCTTTTGCCAGTTCGCGTCGCTGTCTGTCGGTGTGCTTGTTCAGTAGGCGGCTACGTGATGTGCACTCGATTAGCTTCTGCCTGCCTCGGTGTGGGCGTGTGTGTGTGTATTTTTGGTGGTGGCTCTCTTTGTTCACCTGCCCAGCGCAAGCCTCCCGGGCACTCTATTTTTTCTTTAAACTCTGATTAAGCACCTGCTCCCCGTCCCGGTGTCTGTCTCCCTTCTTGGTGGTGGCAGCTCTTGACCCTCGTGTACTAACCTTTCCGAATGACTAACCGTGTTCGCTTGTGAACTTCAAACTCACCCTGCACCTGCCTAACCCTGCCCAGTTGTGTTTTCGTAACGGGTGTTGGCCAACAACTAACCAGCCACTGGAATCGGAATTGTTTTGAAAAACCACCACCCGCTACTCCACAGCCACAGCCTCGCAGCTGGCCGAGACCTACGATGCCATGGAAACGTCGCCGGCCACCACCGTCAACGTTGGGCCCGCGCTGCCTCAGTACAGTGTGGAACCTGACGAGTTCAAGCTCGTCTTTTTGAACTCGGACTCATCGTCGTCCTGCAAGGAAGAAGAGGAGGAAGACGACGACGATGGCGACTACACAGACTCTGGATCGAATTCCTCGTCCAATCACCACTGCCACAGCATTGTAAGCAATGTGGAGGACTGCGACTGGGACTACTTCGAGCCCTCCATGATAGCCGCCTCCACCACCACAACCACCACCACCATGATAGCCTACGCCAGCACCCCCACTCCACCGCCCACGATGCGGGCCCAGCAGCAGCGCCGGCAGTCCAGCGAGAGCACCAACTCGCCGCTGGACTCGCCGCTGCTCCACCGTCGCCAGCTGCGCAGCTACTGCTCCAAGATCCGCGAGAGCGACACCGGCACCGACGAGGAGCTGCTCATGCAGGGCGAAAGCTCCTCCCAGACCAGCTCCGATGGCTATGCCGTCAAGCAGCAGCTGCCCCTGCCGCTCACCCTTAAGACGCGCATCAAAACCCGTTTCCTGAGCAAGGAGCACCACAAGAGCCACCACCCATCGGCCAGCCGGGGTTGCAGCTGCAGTGGCCCAGCCCACCAGCAGCAGACACCCCCGCCGGCTGCCCCTGTGCCTCAGTATGTGCCCATACCCGTGCCGGTGCCCATACCCGTGCCCATGGCCGCCTACCAGAACTGGCAGCTGGACTACCCGGTGGCGCATGCGCCGCTGCCTCACCTGGAGCAGGACGAGAATCTGTGCGCCTCGCTGCAGCAGTTGTGGCAGGCAGCCGCCAATGCTGGATCCCCGCAGCAGCAACAACAGGCGGCCGCTGCTGCTGCTGCTGTGGTGGCCGCCTACTCGAATGCGGCCTACCAGCAACAATTCGCTGCGGCCAGCAACATGTTTGATGCAACGCCACCGACGACTTCGAAGAGCTGCCAGCAACTGCCTACGACACCGCCGGTGGCTCTGCCCCACTACCCACACCACCAGCAGCAGCTGCTGCACAATCCGTTCCATGTGCGGCGGCTGGCCAGCTTTAAGTCCTCGGCGCCCGAATTGAGCGCCTCGTTGGGCTCGCTGATGACGCAGTCGCTGTGCTCGACCGCCTCCTCGTCGTCGGGTTACAGCACGGCGGGTGGGGCGGGTTTGCCATGCGCAGCGGGCAGCCTGGAGACCCTGGCTGCCGGCTGCTTGCCAGGCGATTTAAAACGCGTCGCAAACGCGCCGCAACCGCCCCAACAATGCTGGCCTACCACAACAGCCAACAGCCAGCAGCACTCGTCACCGCAGCAGCAACAACAGCAGCACGAAGGTTTAAAGCCAACGACGCCAACAAGTTTAGTAGCCCCGCGTCAGCCGTCGTGTGAGCAACAGGCAGCGCGTTTTTGTTTATCGGTGGCGTCGAATTTATCGGCCAGCGGAGTCGCTGAAACGCCTACAACATTGAGATTGTGTAATGTGCGTGATAAATGCGACAGGGACGGCGACAGAGAATTTAGAGCATCGGCTGGGGACAGTGATAAGCGACAGCAACAGCAGCAACAATCGCCAGACCGAATTCTCTGTGAATCTGAGAAAAATTTCAAATTATTGGCAACAGCAAGAGAAACAACAACTGCCCGACAAACTTACCTGGCAAGTACCCAGACTGACTGCGTCGACGACGACAACGAAGACGAAGCGATCGAGCGAGGGAGCAAAGAAGTGGAAGTGGTCGCAGTCGAAAAAGCCACAAACAGACTGGAAGAGGAACAGGCAAACGAAGCAAATATACATAAAAATCAAGTACCAACAAAAGCAACCACACCACCACCACCAACAACAGCAGCAGCAGCAACAAGAGCGACCACTTGGAGTGGCAGCGAGGCTGCCATAGCCGCCGCCGCAGCCACCGTCGCTGCTCCTGGGATAATAACCCGTTTGAGAGGCAACAGCGTTGTCGGCCTAGCAGCGGCGCAGCCTACCCCTAGCCGGCCAAATGAAGTTGCCGACGAAAATGTTGTTGCCGCAACAACCCAAATGCAGGCGACCAGCAGCGACAACAACATCGACATCGATAGCAGTCGCCCCGTAGAATCGCCGGGCAATTGCAGCACTTGTAAGTCTGCTAATCGGTCAAAAGAAAATGCCAAGAATTTGCACGCGGCACAAATTGTAGAAAACTCGTCGGGCACAAAGGCCAAGGTGGCCACAGAACCGCCAGCAACATCAACCCCCGTTTTATTTGGAAGGAAGCCCCTCGTCATGTCCGATGCGGAGGAGGCCCAGGGAGCCGTAGGTGGCCAAGAGCCCGAGGGCGGCCACCTGCGCAGCGAGAGCTTCTGTGCCAACAGCAGCGCCGACGAGGACTCTGCCACCGACAGTGCCAGCGATGAGGACCAGCCCCGAAACCCGGTCCAGCGGAGCTACAACGTGGCCGTGGCCATGGAGGAGAAGCCCCAGAGGCATCACAGCACCACGGACGCCGGCGCCAGCAGCACCAGCAGCAGTTGCTCGTCTTCCTCCTCGGAGTCCTGCGACTCGGACGACACAGGCAACGTGGCCGATCGCCGGCCCAAGCGCCGGCGTTTCAACAAAATCTTCATAGTCAATCGCCATGCGGCTGCCGGGGGACGAGTGCGCCGGGGACCCGTGGGTGCCCACAACTCGTCGACTGAGGGCGACTCGCTGTCCTCCTCGGATGCCAACCTGGAGGACTCATCCGACAACGACACGGACACCGAGCGCACCGACTGCGGGATTGTCTTGAACTACGTGAAGCATTTGGAGGACGAGCCCTCGGCAGCTGCACGTGACGAGCAGGCGCTTGAGGATCGGGCTGGTCAGGAGGAGGAGGCTGATAATGAAAGTGAACGCTTTGCCAACTCAACCGATGAGCTTGCCAACTGCATTGTTGTTGTGGGCGGCCGCACCGACGACGACTCGGCCAATGGCGGCGGCAACGTTGTGCTGCACGCTATCCGCCCCCTGCCCGAAGACGGCGGTGGCGATGGCGCTGGCAGCGAGATGAAAGTGGGCGAAATCAGGCAGCAACGGCGCCGGCTGACGCCGCCAGCGCCGCAATCAGAGCAATTAAAGAGGCAAGACGCCCAGCCAAATGACATGACAATGGATGAGCCGCCGTCTCAGCTGAGTGCCCGGGACGCCTGCGAGCAGTTGGACAGCATTTCGAATGATGTCAATCGACTGCTGGCCTTGCACAAGCAGAACTCCCAGCTGGAAATGCAGTTGCAGCAACTGCGGCGCGGCGTGGCCGAAATCAATGAGGACCACCTGGAGAAGCCGCTCGAGTGGGCTGCCGGCAGCGCCGTCATCGTCACTTCCGAGAACAGCGAAAACGTGAATTCTAATGAAGCAGCGGCCGCGGGCACAGAGCTTGTAATAAACAGCGAAGAAGCGGAGGTAGAGAAACTCGCGCTTACCTGTCGGCAGGTAAAAGCAAACACCGATAATAAACCGCCAGCAGCAGCAGCGACGGCAGCGAAAAGACAAACAACAAAAGAGCAACCAACAGCTGTGCAAACCACGCTGCCCGCCGCCGAACAATCACCACAGCCAGCGGGCCCAGGCCCCGAAGAACCGGCAAGGGACGGGCGACGGGCCACAACGTGCAGCGAAGCATGCAAAATAAACGACGGTGATGATTACTCGTTGGAGGCAGCGGCAGCGAGTAAAGCACCTGAGCCCAAACAGGTAAACGACAATGACGACGACAGCGATGAGCGAGCGGGAGAGCGAGCCACTCGGCGGCGACTACCTGTTGTTCGAGGCCAGGCCGATTGCGCAGCCGAGGTGAAGTCGGAGTCGGTGGAGTCGGCGCTCTCGCGAGCTGGCAGAGGCGAGAGCCCGTCGACGGCGGCACCAGTTGAAAATGAAATGTTAAACGCGGCGGTTGATGGACAAATTGCGCGCGAATCGACCACCACCAGCAGCAACAACAACGATGACGGCATACAGAAGACAAACAGCGTTGTTGTTGCTGCCGCCAGTGACGTAGTGAACGTGAGCGCGAGTGTGGCAGCAGCAGCGACGTTGCGTGCGTTTGAAAGTTGTGAAAACGCGTCGACGAACAAAACGGGCCGAGAGCGAAAAGCCAATAACGAGGACTACGATTACGATCAAATATTTGGTAGTCCATTTGCCAGCAACAACAAAGAACCACCAACAGCAACACCAACAACTTTAATAGAAACGACAACGACAGCCACAGCCAGCGATTTGGCTGCACCCAAAAACTCACTTTCGGCCAAGTACCGCAGTTTGGTAATGATTACAAAAGACATTGAAAGTGCAGCAACAACAACGCCAAATCCAGCTAGCGTCAGTGATTATGAAATGGCCAACAACAACAGTAGCAACCGCAGTCTGGCCAGCTATCGACTTGGCCAAATTCCCGCCCAGCCGCAGAACATTTTGGCCAGTCTGATGGTCGATGAGTCACCGCGCGTCACGCCAACCCCCTCGCTGGCCAGCGAGCGTGAGTCTTCCCGCGAGGCCTTCAGTGTGGATTCCCTGGCCTCGAAGCTCAGCCTCGACGACGGCCTGGCCGACGACGATTCCTGGGTGGAAGAGCTCAGCCAGCGCGGTGATGAATTCGACGAGGACCTCAGCAATGCCACCACCACC
Organism: Lissocephala sabroskyi; assembly: GCA_037075105.1. Lineage (NCBI taxonomy): Eukaryota > Metazoa > Arthropoda > Insecta > Diptera > Drosophilidae > Lissocephala > Lissocephala sabroskyi. Next base: position 24,648 of record JBAMCP010000825.1, read on the forward strand.
CCCACGGCCACGGACTCCGAAGATGCCGAAGGAGACGGCGAAGGCCGCAGCGCTCGGCCCCTCTACCTCGATCGGGAGGAGGAACTCAGAGGCTACAACCGCTCAGCCATTGACTTCACCCTCCACACCATTGTCGAGGAGAGCTGCGAGGAAAGCGAGGTGGCCTCCATACGAGCCGACACCGAGCTCGACCTGGACGCCGGCGAGGGCGAGGAGGATCTGGCCGAGAGGCGCCGCCAGCGCACGCTGCAGCACCACCACCGCCTGTCGGCCTCGGAGCTGGAGAAGTACTTCTTCTTTGGCCTGGGCGACGGCAAGGTGATGAGCTCGATCGACACGCGCGGCGATGACACGGCCTCCGAGGTGAGCAGCGAGTGCTCCGAGAGCCTGGACTCCCTGCCGCATGAGGACCAAATGCTGGACGGCGGCAACAGTGCTGCCGATTTGGCCTCCTCGAGGCTGGAAAAGTACTTCCTCTCGGGCTTTATGGGCTTCAATGCCGGCGAGAAGCAGGCCGAGAGCGATGAGAGCGGCGGCAGCGTGGGCAGCGATAGCGAAGGCCACCCCAGTCCTGGGCAGCGCAGGAAGCGCCTGGTCAGGGCCCGGGGCACTCCGCGCTCCCACAACTCCTCCCTGGACAATCTGCTGCTGGCGGATGCCGCAGCCAGCGGCTCCAACGACACCTTAGACGCCGTCACCGTGGACGACACCTCCGAGTCGGAGGCTGGCTGCGATGACACGGTCATCCACCTGGTGAGTGCCGGGGAACGGGCCTCGGATGGCTCCTCCTCGGACACCATCAAGCGGAAGAAGCAACTGCGCAAGCGCCACGATTCCCTGGACGAGAAGAAGCTGCATGACTCCGTGGAGGGGGCCGTGGGCGGTGGCAGCGAGTGCCGCACGCCCACCCCCGGCGCCATAGGCAACACCTCGCAGGGCAAGAAGCAGCAGCACCACAGCCGCGACAGCGGCTTTGTGGGCAGCAACGACGACTTGCTGAAGACCCCAGAGAACGAGACCAGCGGCAGCAAGTCGCCCATTCCCAGCCATGCCCACCTGGAGCAGATCAACGAGGACCGCGAGCTGCCGCACTTGATACTGCCAGAGGCCCAGCCACGCCTGGAGGCCAGCACCTCCGCGGAGAGCAGCCGCCGATCTGCCGCAGTGACCACGACGCCGCCCGTCACCACCAGTTCGAATCTGGTGCGCAAGGACAGCTTCAACAACTGGAGCTCCGACGAGGAGACCAACCTGATGATGTCCAAGATGCGGCAGTTCTTCAAGACGCTGATCGTGGCCACGGCCAATGCCCAGCAGGGGGCGGCAGTGAGCAAGCCCTCCACCCCCAACCAGAGCACGCCGAGCTCAGTGCGCCGCTTGGCCAAGACGCGGCCCGCCCAGCTGGCCTACTTCGAGAACGAGCTGACGCGGCTGATGAAGACCGTGCCGGGCATCAATGACGACCAGGTGCGCGAGATTGTGGAGTACCTGAGCAGCGAGGACACCTGGTCGGATTCGTATGACTCATCGGACTACACCAGCTCCGACCTGGAGGGCGAGCACAAGGGCCAGCTGAAGGCCCAGATCTCGGCCAGCTGCCAGCAGATCATCAACAAGTTCGAGGTGGACGAGGAGGGCGACCGAGGCGATGGCGGGCTCCTCGACGAGGCCCACAACCTCAACGGAGACACAGCTCTGGTCTACCAGAAACTGGTGGCCTCCTTCTCCAAAACGCCCAGCGAACCGACCCCGCCAGCAGCGCCCGAGGAAGACCAAATCTCCACGGGCAGCGAGCGTTCCCCGCAGCTCTTCGCCAAGGTCATGCAGCACATTGGCACCCGCCTGGTGGCCTTGATGCACGAGGTCAGCAGTGGCAACGAAACCACCACGCCCACGCCGGCTCCTCGCCAGGCGCCGCCGCATCACCACCACCACCATCACCACTACCACCACAAGCGGCTGCAGGCCAAGATCTCAGCCACCACCACAGAGGACGAAGAGGACGAGGTGGAGGAGCAGCTCAAGGCCATGCCCATCAAGCCGGCCTCCCACCACACGGCCTACCAGCAGCTGAAGCTGCGCAGCAAGTCCCACGATCTGCTGCTGGACGGAAGCAACCCCAGCAGCCATCCCAGCACCACCACCGCCAATGCCGCCTCGTACGGCGCTGGCGGCCAGCCACGCCCACACCACCAGTCCAGCAGCGGAGTCAGCGACACCGCCGGCGAGGAGTGCGGCGTGGCCAGCGACTACGAGCGCTTCTCCTGGCGCGGCAGTTTTGAGTCGGCATTACTGGCTAATGGCGACTCCAGAACCAAGCTCACCCAGCTCGACCGAGACAACTCCTCGTCTGCATCCGCTTTGGCCGTGGCAAAGCGCCGATCGGCAGGCGATCTGTTGTTCAACCACCAGAGCTTGAGCCGCGAGCAGTTGGACCGCGTGCGTTCGTGCGGCAGCATTGGCGGCGGTGACGAGCACCACCACCAGCTGGAGGCCTCGCCGGCCAAACCCTGGCTGTCGTCGGCCTCGTCCTGCAATGACTCCACCAAGGATGTGCGGCGGTCCAGTGTCCCCGATGCCATCTACGAGACGGACTCCAGCGATGAAGGCCCGCATGCCGCCCAGTTTGCCGGCAATCGGTCGACTTTGCCGCGCAGCCTGATGGGCGGCCAAGTGGCCAGCACCAATTCGCTGCCACGCCTGCCCACCACTTCCGGCAGTGGCGGTGGTGGTGGTGGTGGTGGTGGCACTCCCATCACCTCCACACCCATGGCCAAGTCGCAGAATGCTTTGAACTACACACCCTCGTCGACGGCCTCAACGGGGAGCGCCAAGAGCGCGCGCTATCGTTCGCCAGGACTGGCCACGCGGGCCGCGGCTGCTTCGTCCTCGCCGGCCTCGGGAGCCGGCAAGAAGCTCGGAGCCGGACTGCAGCAGTTCCTCTACTCGAAGCGCGATGCCCGCAAGCGCTTGAATCTGTCAGCGGGTGAGTTTTTTTTCCCCCCTGCCGCCCTGCAAAGGGCTGGTTGTTGACCCAAAAGAATCGCGGCCCCGGGCAGAGCTTAGCACACAAACACACGTACACTCGCCGGCCCCGAAATAGTCCCAATCAAGGTCAATTAACTGTTTCCATATAAAGTGCCGCTCTCGTCAGGTTTTCGGTGCGCAGCTCGCTCGTGGAGTGGCTATCATCGCGTTGGCCATAAGTTCCGCTTGTCGGGGGCGTCTATTTATTATTTTGCGGGACGCCGCGGGCGGGAGAGCAATTAAACTTTTGCCCGCTCATTCGTTGGTAACTGGAACTCTAGCGAGTTCGCTCTCTGGGACTGGGAGGGGGCTTTGAACCGCCGGCCTCTTCACCTGGCTCGGTTGTTTACGCGTTGTTGGCCAAAATTGACTCGTTTGGCAGCTGAAGTGGCTCTGAATGGACCCCAACAATCAGATTTGACTTTGATGGATTGTTGGCTTTTGGATTTCCTGTATTCGCCGAGGCGATTCTCCCCGGCCGGGTCAGTTGACAAACGAGGGGCGCTCCAAGACAATTCGGCAAGGTGCTGCCGCGGCGCCTGCCACATGCCGCGGAAGTAAACACCAACTGGCATCCCAGAGGCAGTCTGCCAAGCCAGCGGCCAGTAAATTGAATTAACCCCCACATTACTCACCATCGGGAGTCTCGTTTCCTCTTGCTTGCTGTCTCTGTCTGTCTGGGCGACCCCAGAGTTCAATATTTTTAAATAATTTAATAACGATCTCAATCAGCCGAAGATTTCTCAATGGGCCCAGCCCGAGCGGCTGACGAATTCTAGAAAGTCAGTTGGCTTTCAGTCCGCTTAGTCTAACGGTCGTCGAGCAAATCGAACCCACCACCCCCCGCCCTTTTCATACGCAAGTGAAAGTGTTTTTATCGGAGGTTTTTTTGTTTGTTTTCTTTGGCAAATTCGGCCAGGCAACTCTTAAAATTCACGGCGGCTGGCATTTCTACCTTCGCGTTTATCGGTCGTCGCTTTTGTGTATGCCAAAGTAGCGGAAATTATAGAAGACCCCGATAAGGTTTACGGGGATAAAAGCAGTGGCCACAATTCGTGACCGATTGCATTCAACTTCGCCCCAAAAAGTCGAGTTTTCTGCGGGCGCTGCGAGTTTAATTAAACAATTGAAAGACGGGCGAATTAAAATTGATGCTTTCGTTTTTACGGCCCTGGATCGGGGCAGCTGCCGCTTTCATTGCCCATAAATGCAAATTCACTGCCGCTCTATTATGGCCATTTGATAAGACGCTGCGCGGCCGTTAACCGAAATTTTTACTATCGCCCCCCGCGTGATACATATCGCCGCTGCCTTATCAGCCGAATCGGCCCAGAATTTCTCGTGTGGCAAGCCACCGATGAGGCAATTGGCGGGCCATGAAAAAAGCCACTCGTTTAATTGGCGGCCGGCCGAGATCCGCGGCCAAGAAGCCCTCGAAGGCCGGCGCTGAGGCAGTGGTGGCCGTCCACAATTATGGCAAAATGAAGGCATCGCCGTCGCTGCCGGTCACCTCGGCTGGTAAAATCCAATATGCCGCCCTCAATCGCATGCGGAACAACCGCCGCGCCCGCCGGCCCAGCAAATGGGCCCGCCTGCTCGACTTTTGCTGGAGGCGAAGGCGAGGAAGCCGCGCGGGCTGCTGCTGGAGGCGCCGCCAGTCCAGCTGCTACTACGACTCCGAGGAGGACGACGATATCGATGGCAAGGTGGCGGCCTACATGCTGGAGCTGAAGCAGCAGCAGTCGAAGGCCCCGGACAACAGACCAAGTACGCCAACTCCTGGGGAAAGTGAGGCTCCGGCTGTCCTGCGCCGCGGACGTCTGGGCCGGGGCAAGCGGCGCATTTGGACTTGGGACGACAGTCTGCGCTCGAACTCCGATCGGTTCCTGGAGACGCTCGAGGAAGATTCGCCCTGGGCAGTCGGTCAAGTGGACGGCGCCCCGCTGCGTGTTAGCTTCCTGGTGGAACGGGAGGGTCCAGCAGGTAGGCGGCATGCCTCTTTACCACTGCCCAGGGCAATCTGTTAGGAATGTTTGTTTCCCACTTTGACCGCGACGAAAGCTAACGCCGCTGGTGGGGCCGCTTTGATCTTTCCATTGAACCAACACCAATCGTCGAAGCATGCGTGTGTGTGTGTGAATGATTAACCATCATTAGAAATAATTGAGGCAAAGCTTGAATGGCTGAATTCATAATTTCCAATTCAATTCGCAGAGGAAGCCAAGGCGGCCGCCGAGGAGCTCAGTCGTTCACCTGTGATTGGCCAACGGACTGACGGAAACTCGAGTCCCCTACAGTCCCGGGCCTCCAGCGAGGCGTGGCCGGTCCAGTCGGACGAGGACATCGATCGCCTCGTGGCCATGCATCAAAACCGCAGCAGCCTCAGCTCCCTGGGGGTAAGTTTCCTAAGCGAGTCCCTGTCCGCTGCTTAACTAACCTTCGATTTTTACAGGTGCGCTCCGAGTCCATGGCCAGCGTGTATTCGGGGGCCGGCGAGGGCCGCTACGGCACTGTCGTGGTCAAGGGCCACGTGGAGTTCGGCATGCAGTACAACTACAAATTGGGTGCCCTGGAGATCCACGTGGTGCGCTGCAAGGACCTGGCCGCCGTCGATGCCAAGCGCAACCGCAGCGATCCCTACGTCAAGGTGAGTTGATTGCCGAGCCCATAGGGATTTCTTATTGATTTGTTTGGTGATTTTTAGGTGTACCTGCTGCCGGACAAGTCGAAGGCAGGCAAGCGCAAAACCAAAGTCAAGAAGCACACACTCAATCCCATTTTCGACGAGACCATGCGGTTCCAGACCTCCGTGTCCAGCCTGGAGAGCCGCACCCTCTGGCTGACCGTCTGGCACTCGGACATGTTCGGCCGCAACGACTTCCTGGGCGAGGTCAGCGTGAATCTGCAAGGCCGCGTCTTCGACAATCCCCAGTCCCAATGGTACACCCTCCAGGAGCGGGTAAGCCACCCAACGATTTTGATTTGTAAACAAACTCACCAGATTCTTTTTACAGAGCGAACCATTCGACGAGGTGGCCACCTACCGCGGCGACATTGTGGTGGGTTTGAAATACGTCCCGCCGGAGAATGTGAAGTCCTCGATTTTCTCTCGCGGCTCTTCGATCACCGGCAGCAGTTCCAATTTACGTAAGTTCGGCGGGAGCATCAAGTCGGTCACCTCGAAGTCCGATCGCAGCGCCAAGGGCGGCCAGCTGCATGTGCTGGTCAAGGAAGCCAAGCATCTCAGTCCCATCAAGGCCAACGGCACCTGCGATGCCTTCTGCAAGAGGTGAGCAGTCCTCTGAAATTCACAAGAGAGCATCTTAAATTCTTATTGGAACTTTCAGTTATTTGTTGCCCGATCGAACGCGGAGCTCCAAGCAGAAGACCCCGGTGGTCAAGCGCACTTTGCATCCCTCGTGGAACTACACGTTCGTCTACGAGGATGTGTCGCTGGAGGATCTATCCGAGCGGGCCCTTGAGCTCACTGTCTGGGACCACGACCGCCTGGCCAGCAATGAGTTCGTGGGCGGCATTCGCTTCTCCCTCGGCACGGGTAAGTCAGCCACTTTCCTCTAAAAAGAAACAAAATTTGCTAAGATTTCTTTCTCCCCTGCAGGCAGAAGCTACGGTCGCCAGGTAGAGTGGATGGATGCCACCGGCAAGGAGCTCTCCCTGTGGCAGAACATGCTCGACCGGCCCAACTTCTGGGTCGAGGGCAGTCTAGTCCTGCGCTCCAGCCTGGACGGCATTCGGGCGATGCCATAAACGTCACAATCAGACTTCGGACTACGCAAGCCTAATAATTTATTGATTAGCCACTTTTAATGTTGCAGTTACCGTTGATGTTGCATATTTTGAATAAGTTACTAAACATTTACAAAGACATAAGTTGAGCTCCCCCCAGCCACCGACTGGCGGGGCCTTGAGTTGAATTAGCCAGCAGTAATCGCACCCCCTTTTGAATTTAGAGAGTTTACCTGTTCTAGTTGAAATTATACACGTAGCGAAACCGAGCAATTGAATACAAACCCCAAACGTTGAATACTCGAATATAAACGAATGATCGACTCGACAGAGCAGCCGGCCGACCGAACTATAAATTACCGAAGACACCCAGGCAAAGTGTCGCCACAAAAGTTTAGATCTAAGCATATCACATAAATCCAAACCACGGAACCCATAGGCTTTAGGGAGTACCAACTACAAACTGCAGATTGTAAGGTTGCTCAATCGCAATGGCATGAAATGTGCACTAAACTAAAACGTACGTTAGATGAACTAAACTTTAAGCTGCTAAGCAAAAATGTAAAATTATCGAGACCTAAGTAAGCACTTTATGCATAAGAGCGCAAGGAATATAACGATAGTAATCAAACATAACCGAAAATACAAATAACACAAAATGTTCTTTATGCTTTCATTCAGTTTCCGGTTTTCCTAGAATAGAAACACTTAGCATATCACAGACAGAAGACAGACAGCTTCATCCAAACTATCTAAGAAAAGCCCTGCCCTAGAAAAAAAAGGACAAAGAGCCTGAAAGTCTTTTTGAAATCTCTTGTTGCTTAAGGAAATCTGTTTGTTGTTGAATTTATAAGGCCGCCGGCCGCGGCAGTTAATTGATGAAGGAAATTACATAAAAACGAATCTTATGACAGCTTTTGGTGTAAGTTTATAGCATGTAAACATTATCGCGTACATATAATAATAACTCGGATACAAAATGTTTATAGAGAATGTTTTTTATAAAAAGAAATTGCTGAATCACTCGTTGCCTAAATACCGCTTGTCTTTTATACTCGATGTTTTCGAAATACTCACCGCCCCCCAACACTCATATGCGATAAAGATTTGATAATGATTTACCAGCGATCCAGGGCTTGTTATCGTTGCACAGAACTCGGGCAAAAGTGAAAAAAACCCATTATCTCTATCATTAAATCAAGGATAAAATATAATAAATGTCAAACAATAACCAGCAAATATTGCAACCCAAAAGAAATGGTATTTAGTAGCGTAAAACTAATCTTAACGGTATACATATACACATATATACACAAGGTATTTATAAAGCAAACAGTTGATATGGAGGCGTAGTTGTTGGAACGACAAAAGGACCCCGCAGAGTCCGCCAAGATCAGATCAGATTAACTTAACACTCTAGATATGTTCGGTCTTCAATGTTTCAGTGTTATAATACAGTGCGTGTATATTTTTCTACTTTGATCTTTGCTAAGTCGCATGGCACTATCTTTATATTCCCTATTGACTACCTGGAGCTCTTTACCCTACCGATCCAAATTGTGTTTTAACAATTGAAATGAAACTTATAAGCAAATCTCACTTATTCACTAACATGGTGCTATATACCCTTGCCCCGCTCAAGGCATTGGGATAATCATGAGAACTCTTTTTACCTTTTTACTGTGTACTCGTATTTTGGATTCAACGGAACTATTGTGAACTAGTGTTGATTAATCTTACAATAAATATACATACCATATATGTAGAGTAACTTAGCTATTAAAAGAACTATACAGTAGAGATATATACACAGTTAGTATTTGTAGCGCTAGGCGAACAGAGAACTTTTACGAGGCTGCCCTTGTTGATTTTGCGGCCTCATAGAATGGAAAAGAAATTAGGCACCTACCGAACCTAATGGTTCCGGTGACAGATTCAAATAGCAATTGCAGAAATTGCTCATATCATGCGATCCAGGAATATAGAGTAAGAGAAACGGAGTAGGCATTCTCGAATGCAGTTCCTTCAGAGATCGTTCAAAAGTTATCCAAGAGTACCTTCAGCTGTGCTTTCTGGTTTCGCAATTATGTTCCACGATGGACTAAGCTAATGAAATACTTCGACTTTGATCGCAATGTTGCTGGCAACCACCAATCTACAATCTATAAATATATACATATATACACACCTAGATCGAAGTACTACTTGGACCCTACAGATAATATTTCTAGTCTTTGACCGTCTCTTTCAAATCAATCTTTACTTTGTAATCGTAAGACTCTATTTAGTGCTAGGGATTTCAAGTTCTACATTACAAGAATACACTTTGGTCCGCGACGTTGGTGGACTTTATACAGTTAATACCAAAATCAGCATACCTACAGCTGAGAGATGAAGCATAATGTTTATATTTAGTTCATAAGTTCTAAGAAAATAAATAATATGTTTGCAATGCAACTGTTGTGCAGCCAAAAGGTCCCATCCGTGCATTGGGATCGCATTGTGTTATCAATTGTGAACCGATCAATCAAATAAAAGCAAATTCTATTGACTTCTTTCCACACTAAATCCCAAATGCAGTTTAATTATTGTGCTGGGCAAATTTTAATGTTGCAGCAAAGCGATTTTGTTACTGGTGCCATCTATGGGAATTTAGTCGCAACTTGGCACCAACGATCTGCCTACAGCGCCATCTAGGAGAAAACAGCTGAACTTTAGTTTCAGCCAATTTGTTTTTTATTCATATAATATTAATTTGAGGCGATTTTGTTGTTGTAAATGGTTGTTGTTGTTGCTGCTGTGTATTTGTTGTTGTTCCGCAATTTGTTGTTGCAGTTCCTGTTTGTTAAATAGCGGTTTTCGAAAATATCTTCTTTCTTTTTTGTTGTTGTAGTTGTTGTTGTTATTGTTGTTGTTGTTGTGCATTAACGTTGAGTTGTTGTTGTTGATGTAGTTGTTGTTGCTGTGCCTGCTGTAGTTTGTCTACAAATCGGGATTGCAAAAAACCGAAAACCGACCCCCAAAAATTTGGAAAAGCACCAGGCAAACAGAAATCAAAAGGAGGTCGAAATTTTCAAACGCTTATATCTCGGTAACCGCTGGACCGATTTTGAAACGGGTGGTCTCTATAGGTTCTGCTTAACGTTATTCTTCATATGAGGTCTTTTGCGCATGCGTAGCTCATGTCCTTCGCCCGTAATCGCCAATAATCGATTCCCGCCTTATGGCTACAGTTAGGCGAAATCTGATAGTTGTGCATTGTAGATGACCTTTTGACCTATCCAAAACATATTTGACCTTTGACCTCTCTTGTTTAGTTTTTGAAATATAGGCAGCAGAAGGTCGCAATTTTCAAACGATCATAACTCTATAACCAATCGTGATAGGTCAAAGGTCCTATTCATGTTTTAGAAAGGTCAGAGGGTAAGCTTTAATTGTGCATTATTACTTTTTGAAAAGGTCAAGCGGTTGCCGAGATATGAGCAACCAAAAATCACCATCCTTAACCTCTCATATCTCAGTAACTAAGCACCGCAGGTCAAAGGTCATGTACATGTTTTAGAAAGGTCAGATAGTAAGCTTTAATTGTGCATTATTACTTTTTGAAAAGGTCAAGCGGTTACCGAG
>JBAMCP010000826.1:0-35041 GCA_037075105.1 Lissocephala sabroskyi
AACGATTTCACACTGCAAGGGGCAAAAAAACAAGAGATCATTGCATTAGCATCTAGAATAAGCGATGGGTATTTTTAGCAAAATTAGGACGGCTAGGACGAAATAAAAAAGACCCAGAACTATTATAGTTACTAGCCTACGAAAGAAGAAATAGAAATGGTCAAAATTTTTCCAGTTTCCAATTTCATTTCTATTTTATGTTTTCCAATGTTTACTTAAAGAAATTTTATATTTATTTCTGGTTTCATCAAAATCCAGCCATCGGATTCAAAATAGTTTTGTTATTTTATTTTACAATAAATAAAATTTGCCCGTTTTTAAATTTGTATTCCTTGAACTCCACCGCCGCCCTCCCCAATGAATTTTTTGTATTTTTTATTTCTTTGCTTAGTATTTTTTTTGTATAACTTCTTTGACACCAGACCGACCACATTTTGGCAATGGCATCAACAAATTCGTCGAGAGGTGAGGGAACAAATTCGTAAACATTAACGGGGAATACATCATTGATTCATTTATTATATGTAATTATGTTTTTTTTTAACCAATTTTTAGGTAAAAACTCTACGAACTTATATTTCCGCCCAATATAATTGCATAATTAATATTTCGATTTAACTTTACTTTTTATTATTTGCATAAAAATCAACTAATTAAAAATAAAATAATGCGAATGCGCTTGGCTTATTCGGCGATTTGAAAAGAGCGCACGCGAAAGAGTCGGCAAATTTAGATTGAGAGGGATGGGGCGGGGGTAGGCGGGTGACAGAAAATAGGGTACTTCACTAGGAAAAACATAAGGTATACCTTATGGAGAGAGATTTTAAGAAATTTATTAATATTTGTGCTGTAACTTCACCCAGTACTGTGCTAGACTGCTCGAAATTGGCTTAGAAATTTGGTAATATGTATAAGGTTAAAATATATCTGTATGAATATTATTATTTTTTGCACAAAACATGAAATTTTATGCTATTGACAAAAACCCTTAATCGTCATAGCTCTTGAAATTTTAATTTAGGTTTATATGAGAAGGTTGTTCCTTTTTAAAAGCTTTATCATTTGACACCGAGAATGACAAAATCCGCGGGAAAAAATATGGAAAATCGAAAAATTATGATTTTTTACCCCAAAAAAATTAACTCAGAATCCAGAGAAACATCGGCACCTTCGATGAAGAAGTTCATTTTAAGAAATTTAATATTATGTGTTAAGTCTTATATTCAAATTATAGAATTGAAACGGATGGACAGACAGACGAATAGACAGATAGACGGACTGGCAGATGTTTATCGGTTAATTGATTTCTCCTTCCTTCTCCTCGGACTCCTTCTCTATGGCACAAAATTATTATACCTCCTTCAGATAGAGGGAATAAAAACACCTGAAATAATAATAATACAAAAAAAACTGAAACCCCCTTAAAGGACGCGCAGTATTTATAGAATCCAGCCTTTATTTTTTTGGGATAAGATAATATTTACGCTGGAATTGCCCACCTCGTAAAAAAACCTATAGATTTTTTGTATGAGACCGCCCAAAGCCTCTCCCTCCCTTCGTGTAGCTCGTCGCCAACTATTTTTCCAGTCAATATTGTCGGGTAAAGGCAAATTCAAGGATGTCGGACTCGAACACCCCAGGGAACCCGAAATGTAGGCCAATGGGCACTCCTAACACAAAAAAAAAAAGAAAATCGCCTCATTAAACGACGAGAGCAGAGAAGCGGAAGCAGGAGGGGAAGCTGAGGGGCGGCAATGGCAGCCGATTGTACAGTTCAATAGCCCGATTCAATGCCGACATCAGAGCCAGACAAAAGACGAATTCGATACCCAAGGATCCCCGTGCCACGCCCACCCCTCCACCACCTGCCGCGCCCTAACCCGGCTGCTTGACTGGCAGGCTGCTGCCTGCTGCTCTTTTATATACTTTTCTGATTTCGCGACGATTATTTATGACTGAGTTGCCAGCCATGGGGCAATGGAGCTTCTACTTGTTGCTACCGCCCCCGCTCACCGCCCTCCCCCAACCACTCTGTAGGTTTGGCTGGGAGAGGGAGGGAAGCTGTTGCAACTGCAGGCGACATTTGTTCAGCTGGCGTACGAACAAGAGGAGGCCACGGGGATTGGGCCACGGGGGATAGGGCCCAAGTGTGTGTGTGTGTGTTTGTGTGGGCGGGCCGTCTGTTTGCCGTGTGTGTGGGTGGGTCTGCTCCCCACGGCCGTTGCGCTTTCTTATTTTTTTTGCGCGGGCTCGGTGTGTGCCTGCCTGCAGTTAAATAAAAATATACAATGGAAATGGATATTGTTTTCATTTCCGTAGTCACTGCCGTTGCCATTGCCAGGGCGCTGCTGCTGACATCAAACCACCGCCGCCCTCGTGGGCCCGCATTCTTTGCTCGGACTGCAAATGGCACTCGGCGGGGCGGTCGCTTAGGTCGGGCGGCTGGGCCCTGTAAAGGCAAATGCAAATGTGTAAGCAGCACTGACAGCCGCACAAAAAGAGGGTCAACCTGCTGCATGCCAACCGCAGCCGCGGCAGCGGCGAATGAATTAAAATGCACTCAGCTTGTTGCACGAAGAAAGCCAGCGAGCGACAATTTTCCAGATTTGGCATGCCAAGTGGCCGTTTAGCCAGGCCACCTGACCCCGACCAGCCAGCCATCGCCAGTCAAAGTTCATAATTAAAAGGTCGCCGGCAGTCCGGGCCTTCAATTTGTGCCGCCAGCCAGCACCCAAAAGTAGGCAGCACAATGGGCAGAGGCCAAAGACGGGGCCACGCCCGGTCGCCTGCCTGCTTTCGGGTGGATTAAGTTTCCGCTTTGATGTTCGAAATCTCAACTTGTTTGGTCGTAGAGACGACGCCTCTGGAGGGCCAGGCACAGGCACAGAGACATGCGAGCATAAATCCAAACAAAACCACATTGCTTAAGTTGGCCCAAACCAACGACAGAAGGCGAGGCAGCAGCACCTTGGCAGCCGCAATTGCCGCTTCTGTGTGGGCGGGCGGGCCGGGCCGGGCCAAAAATAAATCATTCGAGGACAGTAAGAGCAGCCCAGCCGCCTTTCCTCTCCCCACCGGCTACAAAAAGAAGCCCACAAAAATTTTTAACTGTTGCTGGCGGTCCAGGAGACTCAACAGTTGTGCAGACAGCAACCGCACGCGCGCGCTCTCTCCCGCCAAGAGCGCGCCTCTCTCTCTCGAGCTCTGCTCTCTCTCGCTTTCTGTTACTGTTAACGCTCTCCCTCTGTAAATGCTCTGTTGGTTTTTATTCCAACTTCACTGTTGGATTCGGGCAGACATTTTTATTCCTCTCACCCCCGCGGCCTTGCGCGTCCTCCCTTCGTTCAGGTGTCAATGACAAACAACAATTAAGAATGCGTAATTAGTATTCTGCGATTACAGTGAGTCCCATTTGTAAACCCGCGCACTGCAGGTGGCCCCCAAAAAAAAAAATGTTTACCTTTGGGCCCACAGTGCGTATAGCGGCAGCGAGTTCCCCGAAATCGTAGAGAAATCTCTGCCAGTCGAGCAACAAAACTAAAATGGAATGCAGCTCGTAAAGTTTTTACGTTGGAAAAACTTTGGAGGCTAAGTGGCGATGAGACCGTTGATGTCTCACTGAAATTTGCGGGAAATGTTCGCCGAACTTTTACGCGTGACTGGGCGACTTGAAAGTTTTCTTGGCTCCCACAACACGCACACGGCAGTGCCGGCTTCTGTCCTCGATCCTTCTAAGTCGATTAGGTGGGACATTTGCAGCAACTTCCTTACAAAAACGACGATACGGAGGTCCTCCCGCATCCGGGTTGATGGGCGATTGGCACGCGGGGGATTTCTAGGAAATTGGGTTCGATTCGGTTGAGTGGAAGGCGATTTGGCGGAGTTCACAAGGACGTTACGGTCCTTGATTTACTGCACTCAGCGTAAACTGAGAAACTCTTAATTACACTTCAGCGAAATTAAATTGAATTTCAACTGAAATTCAACTCAGGAAATCAAAGGCAAATGGGACAATTTTCCCACACAAAACAAGGGAAAAGAGCTTAGAAATTTTGATTTGATGTAAATGTTGTTATTTAATCTTTAAACTAATTAGAATTAGAAATTCAACGAAAAAAACAACAAAAATTTAGAGAAATTGTAAACCTTTTGAAACGACCCTGCTAATTTGCACAACATGATAATTACCAGGTGCACTCCATTGTAATTCTACCTTGGGTGTTGCGGCTCTCGAACCGCATGAAAATGCAAATTTCCCTTTTATTGCTCATACGCAGCGGTGGCCAACTGGCACGCCATGAGTTTAAGTGCAGACCTGCAACTTCAAATTTCTCTGTCCCACTTTCTACTCCGCGGTAGCTCCCCCGCTGCCCTGTGCGCGCCCCGTCGTTATTAATAATTCGGGAGGCGAATTACCCAGACCCGCGGACCAAACTGAATTGCAAATGTGAAATGCTTGCTGCTCAGTGCTTTATTTTTTCAAATCGAGCTTAGCAAAGTGTCAGGAGGGGTAAATTTAATCAACTCGCCTTCAGTTCGACCATCTCAGCCATAGAGATATTCAATTATTGAAGCCTGTTTGCGCCAGCGACCTTCACACACTTCCACTTTCAACTCCGTCGAGGGTAAAAAAAAGGACAAGCACAAAAAGTGAACACGAGAATGCAGCCAACAACAACAAATAAGCCAACGGAAGGAAGCAGTGCCGGGGATAAAAACAGAGAACAATTTTTGCGCTTGCCTGACCTTTGAAATTAGAGTTCTGCCTCGTAAAGTTGCCCTCTGCGTGTCACTCTGCATCTCTCTGTATGTGTGTGTGTGTGTGGAAGAGAGAGAAGAAAGCACGTGCAACAAAAACAACAACAACAACGACAGCAGCACAGTCAAATGAGTCCTTGGCCGCAACGAGCTGCTGCTGCAAAAAGCGATGGCCCGGCCTGGCCCCCCGTTGGTGCAGGCAGCATCGTGTCAGATAATTAGTGAAAACTGTAAAGAAATGTCGGTCGGCAGGTCCAAGAGTCCGACCGGCCCAGCAGCGTGTGTTGTGTCCTGCAAAAGGAGAGGCCATGAGGACGGCCCGGCTGCTCCCCGCCTTTCCACCAGCTACGCCGTATGAAATGCAGGCTGACAGTTTTATGACACACACACACACACGCACACCTCTATCAGGCTGTGTGTTGCACCGCTGGGGCCGTCGTCAAGTTCAAATGCCAACACATTCCGTAGTCAAGTTCCGTTTGCCAGGCCTACCCCCCGCCTCTAATGATGGCCAATAAATGCAAATGCCGCGGATCCTTGAGCTGCTCGGGCGATCTGTCTGGACGCGTAACTCAATTTGAGGTCGCGGCTGAAAGAGCCTTGCCGGCGGGAGGGGCGCTGGGGTCAATTCAATTAGCCTGGCTGCGGGTGGCTGGGCGGTTGACCGCCCCCGTTGGGCTGTGCGGACGGAAGCAGTTTAATTGGCTGGCCGGGTCGGGGCAGTCCGAGGCGATTAGTTTTGCATTCGAAATCAGTTTTATTGGAAAATGTTCAATTGATTTTGGCGCCCACGCGGCTACGCAATAAACAAAAGTCAACGACAACAAGGCGACCGAAACTGACACATTTGCCTTTATTTTTAGAGTTCGCCATCATTCGACATTTACAACGGGAGTCCATCAAAACATCAACAGCGAAGGTCTGGGCGAATTTTTCCAGGGCAACACACATGACGCACAGTGGGACAAGTGGCTCCGGAAATGCCCTAAAAATTCTCTCTACTTATGAAGGACTTTCTGCCAACTTAAATCGGAGTCTGTTGGCTTCCCTCTCTTCCAATATTTTAAAATACTTCAAGAAACCTTATAAAATTTACCCTCAAGTCTCGTGAGAGGGTAACTTCTTTTTAAGAAGATTCTACGATTCGAAATTCATGATTTTCTCTACTGAAAAAGCCTCTCACTTTTGTTTCACTTTCCTAAAGAATTATATTATTATTTTATTTGCCTTGACTTTCTACGAATTTGGGTATATGAAAATTCCCCTTCTTTTTGTTTTAGTAGAAAATTTCCCCGTCATAAATTCTCTTTAATTTAAATTCTTTCCTGCCAATTTCAATGGCACCACAACCACTGTGGCCGCAAAAATCACAATCAAATGTTTTGTGGGCCGTTCAATATAAACAATTCGATCAGGTCGCTCTAAATATTTACACGTCTCTTCCTTAATTTCTTGTAGTTTTTGTTTCTTTGGTTTTTCCCTTTTCCCCTTCGCAGCTTCGCCTGCCAGCGGCCCCCTTGACCCACCTTGGGCGGTGTTTTTAGTGGTGTGCACTTTTTATTTGGCGTTTCGACATTTTCATGAATGGCTATGAATGGGGTGATGTTTTCATTTTCCGGCCGCACCGGCCAGCAACGCCAGCGAGTTCCCGGCAGCGCCGCAATAACAAAAACAGCAATTAAGCGTTTCAATGCTCTAATTTTTCCGGTTAATTTTCCGTAAAATTTGCCCGTCGCGTTGTCCGACGTCGATTCTTTTTTTGGATGGCGGGAAAAAACGGCAATATAAAAATATCACGCATACGCCGCAGTGGTTGGTCTAGGGAAAGGTCTGGTAATTGGCCACCAGCCGGTCAAACTGACTTATTTCAGGCCATTTAAGCGAAAGCTCGGCCAACTGCTCGAGTTGGAATTACATTTCCATTAATTTCCATTAAAGGTCGTTTGTTTGCTGCAGGATTTTGTAATGGCTGGCACTACGCAAGGACAGCGCTCATACTCTGCAATCGACGGAGAATTTAAGGCAGCTGAAATGCTTTGTGAAATCTTCTAAACGTTGACTAAAGGAAATTTTTATATTCCATACTTTATGGGTTAAGTTGTCGGCTAGGCGACGTGGCTGTCAGGTGGTTATTGTGGTTTTTGGATTCGCTTGGAAGATGAATTTTATGACTCGGCACAGAAACACAGGCCTGCGGTCATTGGAATGCTGTTTGTGTGGCTTGACACGCTTGGCAACATTGGCATTGGCGATCAGTGCATGTTGCCAAAGTCCAGCAACATTGTTGACAAACGTAAATGTTTATGGAAATTTGATTTGCTTAGAAAACAAATACAGAATTAAACTAATAAAATAATACAAATACAAACTGATAAAATTTCTTTGTTGGAAAATGGTTTATTGATCGGTTAACCAACTGTTGAGTCCTCATTCTTTTAATCTGTATGGGTATGTTGCTTAGAAGCTTAGCAACATTTTCTGATATTTTTTTTTAATCTTAGCCGATTTATAAGTTTCTCTTTTCTCTTCTTCTCTCTTCATAACCCCGACCTTCTGAAAGGGCATTGAGGCTTCTGAGCGGCAATCGGATTTCCCATTTTGGTTATTTCGTTGGCTGTTTACATTTCCCCTGCAGCTGTTGGTCCTGTTGTTTTGGTGTTGCTTTAATGGACGTACATTTGTAGCCTCCGCTGGCAATCACTTGACAATCGATCGGCCATTTCCAACTCAAATATGCAATGACCGCCCGCGGACCCCAACGCCGCGCCCACCAATTGCATTGACCCTGCGCTCCCCGGCCCCTTCCGCAAAAAGTTCAGCCCAAAGTTGGCTATTTCGCTGGGGTTGTTGCCTTCAGACATTTTTCAGTGTAATGCCCAACACTTGTAGTTTTTAATGGCCTGCACGCGTTTTCGGCCGGGCCGAAGCAACGGCAGAAATGGAGGACGGCAAATCGTGGGTCTGTTTGCGTGGCTCAAATTGCCTGGCAAGTTGGCTCCTCTAACCCTGGAAAATTCAAGTAACTTGGCCTTGATAAAGTTTTCATCGCACCCTCGCAGACACACACACACACCTCGTTTACAGTTACTGCAATTTAATTGCCAGCGGTTAATCATGCGATTGAAGGAACGGACCAGCCCAGTTAGCGATTAATTAGATTCGCTTATTCTTGCTGGATTTTATGGATTCCTTTGGCCTGCAACAAGTTTATCTGCCGTTTCCGGCCAACAGGCTGCTCATTAAGCCACGTCAGGGCCAACGTTGCCGTGGCTGTTGTTGTTTTTATCTACTAATTTTGCCTCATCAGCAGCAACGTCGCCGCCAGAAGCAGCAGCTTCAGCAATTTTCCCATGATTTGTCTGTGTAAACAACACGGCGTATGGGCAATAAAAATTAGTTTGCCACCGCATTTTCTGCTTGGCTCTGCACCATTTTAGAGGTTGCATTAAAAGTTAATGTGCCGTATCAGGGTTGCCACTCCGAGTGGCAGTTTTATACCGCCAACGCCACCACCGCCGCCACCGCCAACCGCTGACTGACACTAATTGAGTGAGTGATCAACGGTTCGTTGGCCCTGAATGGCGGAAAGTACACAAGGATCGCATGGCACTTGCATGGCACAAAAATGCCAACAACAATGAATTTAAGGGGATCAGATTAATCAGAGCAATAAACCAGTATAATCAGTGGAGGGTATTTGGGTTGTAAATGCCAACAATTTGGGGTTTGTTTACAGGGATTAGGAGAATATTGTACATATTTAGACTTTATGGGGGAATATTTCATTTACAGTCATAAAGATGCTCTTGTTCTCATTTCTTAACGCTTAACTGAACTGAAATGAAGCTCTTCTTTCTGAAAGGGAAAGAAGTAAAAGTAATAATTGAAATTAACTCCACTTCAATATTTGGATTTATCTCATTCTCTCGCCCTCTTTTTTTTGTCTCCCTCGCTCTTAATTCCTCCTTATCACACTCTGTTTAAAGATCTTTCCTTCTCTCCTTCTTCTTTTCTCACTCTTTTACTTACAGACTCTTTAGCCTCGAGCTCTTCCTTTTTCTCCCTCTCTTACTGTCTCCCTCGCTCTCTCTCCCTCTCTCTCTCTATCTCTCTCTCACTCTCCTTCTCCCTCTCTCTCTCCCTCGCTCACTCTCTCTCCTCTCTCTCCCTCTTTCTCTCTCTCCCTCTTTCTCTCCCTCTCTCTCTCTCTCTCCCTCTCTCTCTCTCCCTCTCTCTCTCTCTCTCTTTCTCTCTCTCTCTCTCTCTCTCTCTCTCGCTTTATATATTTATTTATATCTTCTCTTTAATCTCTATCTCTTTAAATCTCTTTCTTTCTATCCCTCACTATATTTTTCCGTCCCCCAGTCTCTCTACCTCGAACAGTTGACTTAAATATTCATAGAAGCGAACAAATCTTTAAAATTGTCAAGATTCTTCTCCACGTAAAATCCGAGTTATCCTGTTTTTAAAGTTATCTCCTAATTCTTTCCGCCTTAAGCTGCCTCCCTCTCCCTATTCCCTCAGCACACTGTTCTTCCATTTTTCCCCATGTTCCCCTCACAAGAAAAGAGCATCTCTCCGTCATCTTTCCCCAACCTGAGACCGCTTAACCTTCTCCTGGGTGCTGGCTGGGGCGTTTTTGTTTACAGAGCCAGCCGAGTGTAAATCTAAATTGTAATTGCATTATGAGCCGCCTAAGTGGCAGGCACAATGCAGCAACTGGCGAGTGGCTGCTTTCCGGGCGTATGAATTAGAGGCCAAAAAACAAAAATCCCCCTCGATGAAGGCGGAGGATGAATGGCCTGGGGTAGCCTGGGCTTTTGCAAAATTGATGGGCAGGCAGACGGACAGTGGGGGAGTCTGGAAACGATCAAAATTCTGCAATGCAAACTCAGGCAAATATTTAAAACGCTGCCTGGTCTGTCGTTTAAGGTCGGCAAGTCAATTGCCAACGCCCACCGCCCAGCGCTGCGGCCGCTTCAATTATGCAGGAGGGAAAACAAAAGTGGAACTGGAAACACCTCGCGAATGGCAATAACTGTCAGGGCGGGGCAAAGCTGCGTTCCGAATGAAATTTCACAAAATAAATAAAGCGCAATTCGGCCAACAAACGGCCAGTCGATTGTTGTTGCTGCTGTTTGACGGACAGAACGTGGCAGGCCGCAAAATATGCCGACACGTAGAGCAGGCGGATGTGGCAGTGTAGCTGGGGGCGGGGCGAGGACGAAATTTCTTTCAATTTAAAAAAAAACTGAATATTTCCCCATTTGCATTTTTGATTGAGAGAGAAAACAGAAAGCCACCTCCCTCGGGGAGGCAAAGAAAAATCAACACGGTCACCAAAGCAACCCAAAAGCAACAGTGGCAATGCCAAGAAGCAGCCGCCCCACCATCGAGCGGGGGAGAACGGCTTATCCTTGAGATATAAACTGACATTTAAGGAACTCAGGCGTACACACACCCAGCCGCCCCGCACCGTCGTTTGCTCAGCGGCCTGGGCAATGCAAACACAGACAGACGCATTCAAAACATCAGGCGAACACTTAAGAGCCTCCTGGCCCCGCCTCCCGGCTCCTGCCGCCCACCGCCCAGTCAATTGCATTGACTAGCATGAAAGAAGCGAGAATTTTGCATTGCATACGCGAGGGCGCACCCACACAGAAAGATAAACATTTCTATGAGTGTGTGGCGTGTGTGTGTGTGTGTGTTTTTTTTTTTTTGTGGCATTTAGTTTGCAATTTATTTCAATTTTATTTAATCTCACGTAAAATTACGCCAGCCATTAGCACAAAGCTTTGGCAAATCGACGTTAACTGCCGCTAGTAAAACTTCAGCAATTAAATTAAATTGCATCCACATACGTGCAGAGACCCAGGAACACGCCCTCCCCCTCCTCATCTCCCGCCAAGCAGAGAGTATCTTATTCACGCACAGTGGGTCAAACCGGCGGGGAAAATGACCTAAATGATATCAAGGAAAAGAAACCCAAAATGAACCTACGGGAAAAAATCGGAAATCTATTAAAAAAAGGAATTAGAGAGGAATCATTCGAGTTCCCTAAGTCACTGGATCCTTATTAAATAATGCTTTAAGATTCTTAGATTGGTTGAAGGTTTTTAATGGAATCAAGTACTTTTAAAAAGAACAGGTTACCCAAAATGAACCTAAGGGAAAAGCACAAAATCTATTCAATAAATTAATTAGAGGGGGATCACTATAATTTCTTGAGTCTCTGCCTCTTTATTAAATGATTCTTCACGATAATAATGTTGGTTAAAGATGTTTAAGGGAATCAAGTACCTTTGAGAAAGGACAGGTTCCCTTAAATGAAACTACTTATAAAGTTCGGAAATCTATTAAATAAAATAATTACAGTCAAATGATTCGAATTCCTTAAGTTGCTAGTTTTTTAAAAGAGACTTTAAGATTGTTAGTATAATAAATAATTTAGAGAGGGATCACTTAAATTTCTTAACTCGCTGGCTCTTTAATATTTCGTCAAGATAATCAAGTTGGTTCAAGATCTTCCTGATGGATTAAAGAGGAGAGATCCACACCACAAATCCAATTGTCTCTTATTTTCTAAGGCTTTCCATTAGTTCCTTTATAAATGTAATCAACCTTTGATTAATTTTCTTGCTATTAACGCTTATTAGTCCCACTGTGAGCTGAAGTTGCGTTTTTATTGAAAATTAAATTGTTCGTGTGAAATTTCAATGCGGCAAATTGTTTGCCTGGCTGCTTGCCAGTCTAACCCCCGCCCCCTCCCCCCGACGCTGCGTTCGTTAGTCAATGTCACACAAACTTACACACACACACACACACATACGCATATGCTGAGATGCCAGCGAGTCCTGGCCTGGCGCATCCTTGGTGTCGCAAATTTGGTGGCTTTTTTTCCTTGCCCGTCGTGGCCGCGTTTTTTTTTTTCTTTTTTTTTTGAGGACTCGTTCTGCGATTCTGTGTCCTTTGTGTGGGTATTTGTCTTTTGTTTCGGTTTGGCTGGCTCACTTCATCATTTTTTATCGATGCCTGGCAGTCGATGTTTGCTTAGTTTAATTGGAATTTCACTGCGTTTCCGTTTATTTGGCAAGTTCAATTTTGCGTTGTAACTGTGAAATTTACACACATTCACATTTCCTCAACCAGAACAATTCATTCAATTCAAATCGAGAAATATTTCTGCAAGGTATTTTTAAAAGAATTCCAAAGGAATCCAAAAAGAGCAAGCAACAAAAAAATGTCAATAAGAAACTGGAGGAACTTTATGAAAAGCTTGAAATGACCCAGAATTCGGGGATGAGTCCGTCTGGTTTTTTTTTAATTTCTTCATATTTAAATATTATAAATTTTAAGTATCATTTATCATTTTATCCCTCATAAAAGGCATTTCAATTAACCGCCCACACAATTGACTTTCCGTGGCTTAAATAATTGAAATTAAATCCTTTCCCTCATCGTATTTCCCAATTGATGTAGGAATTGATGTATGAACATGCGTAGTCGTTTACTTACATTAATGGGAGTTATGCTCGGCCGTGTGTCGTGTGACAATCGAAGGACACTTTGTGGTGACTCTTACAAATATCCAGCTCGGAATTGTGGAATTAATTTGCGTGTTTGTTTTTGCTTCTCGATAATTTGCTTTTAATTTGTTTGATTATGTCAGGTATTTTTTAAATTTATAATTATTGCATTTAAAATTTAGTGATTTCGTTGACTTTTAATTTGTGTCCTGTCCGTTCACAAAACTCACAAATTCTGCATTGATTTATGCATTTTTAGGTTCACCATACGCAGCACCTGGCCCAAGAATTTATTGCATTTCCACACACACCAAAGGGGCGGGGCGGGGGCGTGGTAACCGCGGCCCATTTCGTATGCAATTTGCATTCAATATGAGCAGAAAATCGTCCATAAATTAGGCATAAGAATAACCGAAGTCCATTTAAATATAAAATGAAACGACTGCGAGGGAAAACAACAAAATTGAAAACCGAGTCGAATGGGTAATAATAGAAAATCGGCCAATTTCCAGCAACGAAGAGAGACAAATTTTCAAGGCACCAGGTGGGCGGACGGTGGGCGGGTAGACAAAAGATATAAACATCCACAAACAACGTGGAAAGCGACTGGAAATTGCCATTTAATTTGCCCCGAAACGAACCAAAGCCAACCGCACATGTGGCGGTTGCCCAAACCGTTAGACGGTCCATTGAACGCCACCGCTGTTGCCGTCTGGCGCTTTGGAAATGAAAAGAATATTGAAAGATTTCTGGCCCGTTGGCCAGCATATAAAAAGCGTCTATATCGCATATTGGCCGCCATTTGTACATTGTAAATCGATGATTAGGGAGCTCGTAACCAGGCCACGCACATGTCACCTGGAACAAGGACCCCGACGGCGACCCTCGAGTTTTGAAATACAATTCGGTGTCTGTCGCACGTGTAGTCGAATATTTTTGGCTGATGGCCTCTAGAATTTGGGTTGGGCTGTGGGAAGTTCACTGACACACACGCGGGGCACAACAAATCGGCGGCTGTCGGCGATGAAATTTATACGCCTGTTAAAATTCCCCCTGGGATCTTCTAATGGAAGGTGTAGGATTTTCCTGAGCTCTGGGTTGTAAACAATTTTGTAGTTGTGGTGGGTGAAAAAAATATGTTTGAATTTTACGAGCAACAACTGCGAGAAAGGAAAAAACTGGTGACAGTTCAAAAGGACAAAGGCAACCGGCGTGACGAAAGAATTTAATTTTCAATTACTCAAAAAAGCTCTAAGCATCTTAAAGTCTTAATTGAGTTTCTTGAATAATGGAAAATCTAAGAAGTATTATAAATTTTGGATGAATAAATCAAGACAATCGGGGAGCGACGAGCGGCGAGCGACGCGAGTTCCTTTCGAGGGGCCGTTTAGGACGGATTAATAATTCTTATTGTCAGATGATTAAGTTGACTTTAATATAAAGAATTAAATTACAAATGCAATATCCATTTGTGGGGGTTTTCTGCATTTAAACGTCCAAGCGAATCGTCGCCGTCGCCGAGACAGTTTTCCTTGTGCTTCCCCTTTTTGTGTTTTCAGCTTGAATTTTACAAATGAAATTCGTAGTGAAAGGTGTTTTAAGACTCTTAAAACATTAAATTGAGGGCAAAGGTTATTTTAGTACAAAATTAGAACAAGAAACTCCAAGTAAATCAAAAGGGAATTCAAATGCCCATTCCTTCTGGCTAAAAGGCAAATGAAGCAAGAAACTCTTCCTTCTCTCATAATAAGTCGATTTGAATAATTGTGGCTGAATATTTTATAGATTTGTTGTCTTGCCGAAAGCAGGACAGCAAAACGAGAACTAACCGCTCTTAAAAGTATGCTATGAAAATCAACAATTTATTTCTAATCGGGCAAGCCTGATAATTTCTTTGTATGAAGGATCAGATTTTATAATCCACAGAAGTGCTAGTAGCGCCCATAAAATTACTGTTTCCTGTCACTTTCAGCCAGATTATTTGAGTGCTGTTGGCCCGCACAATTGGCCATTGAAAAGGGTATCGGGAAAACGTTTGTTAAATTTACCATAAAGTTTACAAGCAGAAAATGAGCTGCCATATATGTCACACACACTCACACACACGCTTATATGTGTGTCCACTGATGGAAGATATAAATCGTGTCCGAGAAGTCGACTGGCCATCCAGAAGTTTTGCGCAAAAGCCCACAAATGTGTGTGCGAGCGTCAAATGCCTGCGTGTGTGTGTGAGGGAGGAGGGGCGGGGGATTCAGTCGCATAAATATTAATGGCGAAAGTATTTAACCAACTGCTAAACAGACCCAGAGATCCGACACCGACCCCAACCGACCCTTTCCCTTGGCCGACAGATGCAAGGACAACAAAGTGACTGCCAATTAATTGTGCATTAATTTTAATTAAGATAATTCTTCCACCCACCGCCACACCCACTAATTACGCGGAAGTATCGAAGGGAAACAGCAAGACAAAACAGGAATTGAAGGAAGTCCGGTTAAAAAAGTAAAAGAGAAAATGTAACGCCAACGGTTGTTTCAATTAACCAAATTGAAAGCCAAGCGCATTTCGCCTAAAAACAAAATAAATTGAACAAAAATAAATCAGAGACCAGCAGGAGAAAAAAAGGAAACACAAAGAGGATGGAAAGCCGAGAGAGAAAAGCGAAATTGAAGAAACTCTTTCGGTTGAACGCATCCTTCAATTAAACAAATTGAAGGCAGCATCAAAAAAAGGGAAACCAAAAGAAGACGAATGGTTGGCCGGGCGGTTGGGTTAAGGAAAACAAGGAAAATCTGTTCGGAAAGCATGACAAATTCAAGGGAAAATGTAAAAGTTGTTCAAAATTTTGGCCGCAAAGCGCACACACAAAAACCCACGGAATCGATACGCAATCCCCCCGGAAAGGACCTTCCGTGGTCGCTTATTCGTCCGTTGTTCTTGCTCAAATTTAAATGCAATTTTTCCCAAAAAAAAAAACGCAGAATTTATGGCCTGCAAAGAGTTGCCAAAAACGAACCACCAACCGCCCCTCCCGCCCTGCCGAAATCGAGTTATAAGTGAGACGACAGCTCCGCCCGAGGACCCAAGCTGATGGCCAAGATGCCCGGCCAGCTGATGGGGGGCTGCTGGCTGGGTGTGGGCCAATCTACGCCTCATAATTTATCTGTGCCTGGGCCCCAGGCCCGGGGAGGTGAAGGCCGCTGAGGGCTTAAAAATTTTGACATACTTCAAGGCGCCAGACGCACACACACACACGCGCAGATGAACAGCCGCTGGCAGCGCAGGCAAAACGAGAAATTGAAATAGAGGCAACAACAACAACAACAACAGCGGCAGCGGCAGCTTCAACTTGTTGACGTTGCCCGGCCGCGACGGAAGCAGCCGACGTCGGCAGCGGCAGCGACTGCGGCAGAGGCCGACCAAAGTTGTGGGCGCTCCAAAAAAAAAAAGGACCAACCGACCAACCCACACACCAGCAGTCCTGGCAGAAGAAACGCACACACAGAAAGCCGAAGAAGAAAAAACAACAAATTCACAAAAGCAGAGCGAATTCAACAAATTGTTGAATGTGTGTATAAGGAAAGGGGGCGGCGGGGGAGGCTGTTGATTTGCCTTTGAGGTGACTGGGCGCGCACAGTGGGCCCCGTTGGGCGGTGGGTGGTGCGTGTGTGCGGACGTAAGCAAAAAAAAAAAAGCCGTTGGATTGTATTTTCGTTTTTTTTTTCATCTCGTTTAATACAAATGGCGGGCCAGAGGGGCCGAGCGGCGGCCCAGGAAGCCAGCCAAAGCCAATGGTTATTTTCTGTATGTCGATATGGCCCAGCAGCAGGAGGCGGCCGGGGGGCGGGCGAGGGGCGGGCGTCTAACTGTTTCAAGCCCGAAAACGGAACGGATCCGGAGCTGGACAGCCGGCGGGGGGTCGACGAGGGACTCGGTCAGGTGAGCAGCAAGCCGTTAAAGAGCAAATAAATGGCCAGAAACCGAGCACACCGGCAGTTTGCTTCAATCTTTCAATGGAGCAGCCACTTTCAACCAAATCTCTTGATTGAAGCCCAAGCCAGAGGTCGTCAGTTTCAATCACTTTCAGCTGTTCGAATGATTGAATTGCTCCCTTCTCGTTTCTCACTCGTTAAAGAGCAAATTTATGGCCAGAAACCCAACGAGCGCTTCAACCACCGTGGCGGCTGTTTGCTCCAATCTTTCAATGGAGCAGCCACTTTCAACCAAATCTCTTGATTGAAGCCCAAGCAAGAGGGCGCCAGTTTCAATCACTTTCAGCTGTTTGAATGAAGGAATTGCTTTCTTCTCACTTGTTAAAGAGCAAATAAATGTCCAGATATCAACACAACCAAACACACCTGCCAGCAATCAACGAGCGCTTCAACCAGCAAGGCGGCTGTTTTTTTCAATCTTTCAATTGAGCAGCCACTTTCAACCAAATCTTATGATTGAATTAAACGCTTTCAATCATTTCTTTTAACTCGCTCAGTATTTTTTATAATTTTACTCATTACTTTCTGCTTTAAAGATTGCTTTATTCTCGCTTTCAATAAACTTTGCTTTCAATCGAAGCTTTCAACCGGTGGCGCCTTCCCTTTAAAGCGTTTCACGTTCAATCAGAGCTTTCAATTTTCCTGTTCAACAGCTGACTTTCAATCAAAACCTTCAACTTTCAATTTAACTGCTCAATTTGACGGAATCCTTAAATCGCTTTTTGCCGTGATTCAATTCAAGAGGCAATCGCGCCCCCACCTTCAATCCTCGATTTCAATTGGGCCTTTCAATCGCCAATCTCGGGCAGATTCCAAGCAAAATCCCTCCAATTGCCCACGATTCGTTGCTTGGCCGATTTTCTCGGATTCGTCAGTGACTTCCCCCCCCACCCCACCGTGTCCAAAAAAGGGAATAGGAGAATTAAGAGGCCCTTGTGGTTTTGGCGATTTTGTCGTTTCACTTTCAATTTTTTGTGTATAATTTTTTTTTTTCTGGAAAATTTCACTCACTTTTCACAGGAGTTTTGTGGCTCCTTTTTTACGCACTTTATTTGCTTTAATTCTCTTAATTTATATTCGATTTTTGTGATTTGTGTTCGTTATTTTGTGACGCCGATTCCGATCTGATGGGCGGGAGGTTTTGAATTTTTCATGAATTCACACACCAAACCGAGAAAAATTCACTGTGAATTTCTGTGGGGTTGGCGGGGCGACCGTTGGGGGCAGGCTAGCTGGCCCCGTTGCGTGAGAGCGCGGCATTCAGGCGGTGCGAACAGATCGAAATCTCGCTTAACACTGCCACCGTTTACCGTTAGCCACCGACCCGTTGGCCCACGCAGCCAGCTTCCTCTCGCGCTGTTAAGCTTAACAGACCAATTAACAGAGCGCTGTTAAGTGGCGCCCAATGGCGGTCAGTGTTAAATTCAGTCAGTGCGTGTGTGTGTGTGTGTGTGCGAGGACCTGGCTAATGGCAGCTGCCACAACAATGATGACGAGCGTCCGCACACACACACACACAGGCAGAAGCCATCAGATTCGCTTTCAATCTGGCTAGTCAAAGTCTGTTATTTATATGCTGTTGCATATTTCAGTTTAGCATCTGTTTTCTATCACGCCACGCCCCCCGCCCCGCCCGCCTCCTACAACAGCAACATGTGTGCGAGTGTGCGATGGAGAGGCTCTGAGGGTGTTTGTTTAGTCTCAGCCTGCCTGCGTGTGTGAGCGTTGATTTAAGAAGCGTTTTATGGCACAGCTTCCGTTAGCCAAGCGGAAAAATTTTTACTACTCGGGCAGTCGGTGGGATGAGATGGCTGAGAATGCAAAACAACGGTAGTTTCGTCTGGGCGATGAGAAATCCCCCGAAATTGTTGATTGGCTGAAAGTTTAGCCTACCCCCGCCCCTCTCCAGTGTTCTTGTGTGTATACAGTGGCTTCTAAGCCGCCCCCTTGCCTGGATTTCCAGAGTCAACGGCGCGTAAGGAACACAAAAAAAAAGCACAACATTTTTTTCGGCAAAAATGGCGTCCCCGCTCCGCTTGACACAGCCGTCGACAGGACAGGCGACGTGCGCGCAGCTTCGGCGAATAAGCTGCCGTTGTTGTTGGCTCCTGTGGCGTGCGTAAAACGCACACAGACTCACACGCATTTTGCTAATGGCGCTCTGTGCTTACATTCATGCCACCTAGGGAATACAAGCCCGCAACACACGCACACGCAGGACACGAATACACGCGGATTTCGGGACACACGCACTTGAGGGCCCCAAGCGGGCATTTCGGGGCGGCCGTCCACGCGCCATTTCATTTCCGTTTGCATTGCCCAAGCACAAGGATACAAAAATTAATAATAATAAAAATCTAAAAATCAAAATCAAATAATTTAATAAAACTCCCGCAAAAATCAATTCTTAAAGCAGTTTCTAAGAATTTTGGGAACCTTTTTCAGACCGCGTTGGGCTGTCAGAAATTTTTGGTTTTTTGGTATTTTTGTTTATTAATTCAGCCGCTGGGGGGTTTTCTTGCCTGGGGTGGGGGAACACGCACCTCCGCCCGCCTGGAGTAATTGCCGTTAACTGGTCCAGCCGCACGCTGCCTGGCCAACGCCAGGCTCCCACAATGCGCCAATCGACAGGACGAGCGGCGCTGCAAACGGCCAGCAGAGCAGGCGAAGACGAGAGAGCGCAGGATCCTTGAACGAGCCGCGTTAACAGAGTCCTGTTGTGGGGCGCCTCGAAGTTGGCCAATAGGTCAGTTACTTTTACACTGCAGTCCTTTCAACATTTGCCGCAGCGCTTGTTGATTTTTTTCCTGCTCTACGCTTTCCCAAAACTTTACTCTGAAAAATTCATTTTCATTTACAGCGGAGACACCGAGAGAAATTCATAAGCAACTTTAAGGACATGCGTAAAATCAGGAAACGGCGATGTCGCTGGGATTTGCTGAAGTTTATTAAAGATTAATTTTATAATTCTGAAAATTTCCCACCGCTCTTTAGGAGATGTGGGTGGCAGGTAAATTAAAAGGGATCTACACTTTCACCCTGTTAATTAGTTTTTCTTTTAAATAATTTTGTTATTGAAACCACGGATCTAAGAAAATTAAATTCATGAGCTTCAAAAGCCCCTGTAGTCAAATTTTAAATGCATTTAATGGAGAAGTAGGGCGACTACCCTGGCTGGAGGGTAGTTCGATAGAAATTGCATCAAACCGATTTTATATTCGCGAGTGTTATCGCCACAGCTGATCGCCGATTGCAGCCATCTTGCATCTCATGTTGGCTCTCTTCTTCTTTTCTCTCAATTTAAAATAGTTTTTAATTAATTACATTTTCTTCTCGCATTTTATTAAATTCTATGAAATTAAATTCTCTGCCCAGCCGAGTCCGAAATTAGGCACGCGCCATTGCCAAAGACGTGACCGGCTAATAGATGAGTTTGGAATCCGCTGCTGGTATTTTGTTTTAAATTTATTATATTAATTTGTTTACGAGAGGACAGAGCGATTTATTGGATTTTGAGTTTACAATTGCGGCTCCTCGTTGAGAACGACTGGCTCGCCGTCCAATTTGCGTATAAGCGGCAAACGCTTGATGCACTCGGCCCGCCAGGTGGGCTCGTCGATGCCCTCGGACAGAGGATTATTGACGGCCACCAGGTCCTGGAGGGACTCGATTTCGGCCAGACGATTGAACTCCGACCAATCCTTGATCAAATTGTTGCTGATGTACAGAATTTTGAGGCACTTCAGACCCGACAAACCCTTCAGCTTCTCGATGAGATTGTAGCTCAGCCAAAGCTCCTCCAGCGTGTCGGCCACGGCCTCCTGCAAATTATCACTTTAAATTTGCCTTCGATTAAGGATGTTCGGTCCTACCAAGCCCGAAATCTGTTTGATGTAATTGCGAGAGAGCGACAAGACCCGCAGGCATTTCATGCCGCTGAGGCCGAAGATTTTCTCAATCATATTCGTGGACATGCTGATGTGCCTGGAAGCAAGGACATAAGGACGAGAGGGCGATTGTTTGAGGTGGAGAATACGCACTCGCAGTTGACCAAAGTGCCCAGCGTGCTGTCCATTTTCTCGATGGGCGGCCACTGGAACTGCAAGTCGATGTATTTGGCATTCAAGGAATTCTGCTGCTCCCGCTCCTCCCAGCGCTTCAGGGCCTCCTTGATCGTTGTAGCCTTCGACATGGCCAACTAAATCAGCTAAAAAGAAAACCAACTCCCCCATTGCGTCACGCTAAACACGGCGGTTGCCAGGAGCAACGACTTGGTGGAAATACAAATTTGTATTTGGATTCGGTTACAAAGGATAACTAAGGAGTAGGGAAATAAAAGGCCTCTTAACGACGGTCGGTCTTGCCGTTGCTGCGCTTGCCGGCGAACAGATGCCGCGGCATTTTGGTGCCAATAAAGCGATCCGCCTCGCCCTTGAGTCCCAGCCGAGTCACCTTCTTGGCAATGTCCCGCTTGGCCATGATGTGGGCCTTCTTGCGGATGGCCAGGTCCTTGATGCCCATGGTATTGCGGGCCGGGGCCCGCTTGAGCGGCTGGCCAGTCTTCTTGACAACCGCCGAGGACTCCTTGTCCAGCAGCGGCTTCTTGCCGTCCACAGAGATCTGGCCGCGGCGCAGATCGACCACAGACTTGGTGAAGTTGGCTCCTTTGGTGCCGGACATGTCCACGCCGAGGCCCTCCATGGTCTCCACCAGTTTGTTGACCGAGCGGTCGCGCACCTTGGGCTGCTTGTGGCGCGGAATGACGGGCTTGTTCTTGCGGGAGGACAGGCGCTTCTCGTCGCGCAGCTGGAAGCGCTTGCCGCGGATCTGCTTGGCCATTTCGCGGATCTCCTTGAGCGTCTCGTCCATGGACATGTCGGGCACCTTGTAAACGCCGCTGGACTCCCGCAGACCCTCCTCGCGCTCCAGCTCCTCCAGCTTGTCGAAGATGTCGGGGTCTATGTAGTCCGCAATGTTGTGGCCCTCCCAGAACTCGGGTATCACATCGTGGCGCTCCTGCTCGTCGATCTCCAGGTAGTTCTTCTTGAGGTCCAGCGTGTAGTCGTCGCCCATCTCCTCCTCGATCTCCTTCTCCAGCTTGCGCGTGCGCTCGGCCTTGGCTGCGTTCTTCTCCAGCCTGGCCAGGGCCTGGGCTGGGATGCAGGGAGCGCGCTCCTTCTCGTCGCGCGGCGTGGGCATGGCCACATGCAGGCGGTTGAGAATGTTGTCGACCTTCTTGGTGCGCATTTTCTGGTCCACGCGGTAGGACAGCAGCCGCTCGCAGGCCTCGGTCTTGACCTCGATGACGCCGGTCTCTTGGACGGTCGACATGAACATCACGGGCACCTCCTTGTCCTCCTGCAGCTTGGTGATGATGGCCTGGCGCTCGGGCGCCAGATCCTCCAGCGAGAGTATGTCGATCTTGTTGATGGCCAGGATCAAAGGCTTGTTGGTGAAGAGCGGCTTGATGCTCTCGAAGAGCTTGACCTGCTCCTCGAGCGAGTGGCCGCACTGCTCGGAAATGTCCATGAAGTACAGCACACAGGCGCGCAGATGGGCCAGGGCGGTGATGGCCTGCATTTCGATGACATTGCGCTCCTCCAGCGGATGGTCGAGGATGCCGGGCGTGTCGATCACCTGCCAGCGCAGATATTTGTAGTCTGTGTGGCCCACGTACAGGGATTTGGTGGTGAAGGCGTAGGGCTGGACTTCTACATCTGCTCGTGTGATTTTGTTGATGAACGAGGACTTGCCCACGTTGGGGAAGCCGCAGATGATAATTGTGCGCGAGTAGGGATCGATGGTGGGCAGACGGGAGAGATGCTGGCGCACCTGCTCGAGGTAGGTCAGGTTGGAGGCCTGGCGCTTCATGATGGTGGCCATGCGGCCCAGGGCGGCCTTCTTCAGTTGCTTGCAGCGGTACAGCGAGTCGCCGTACTTCAGCAGACGCACATAGTCCTTGGCCACACTGTGAAAAGGACAGAGGATTAACTTTCTAATCTTCATTTGGGGGAGTGAAATTTACTCACTTGTCCACCAGATGCCTGGCTGTGTTTAGCTGACCCAAGGCCAATTTGTAGTGATCTTTGTCGTAGAGCACGTTCATCAGATCCGCATAGAAGGGATGTACATCGTCCAGTTTGGGAAAGTCCTGGATAATCTGCGACAATCGGTCGTGGAAATTCTGCTGCGTATATTTCACTTTGCGCGTGTAAAAAGCCCGGATCCGGGATATTTTGTAGCCCTTGTGGACCACTGTGGGCGTCTTGCGCTGTGTCTTCGACAGCATAATGTCGATGAAGTCCTGCAACGAAGCATTTCATTAATATCCTCGTTTTTGTTGTTGCGCATTTTGTAAACATTGCGGGCGGTGAGGTTAGAATCGCGCGGGGCAGGTGCTCCGCTGGACGGACATGTAAGCGGGGATTATTTGATTAACTTACCTTTGCTGGCGGAACCACCATGATTTTCTTGAAGT
Organism: Lissocephala sabroskyi; assembly: GCA_037075105.1. Lineage (NCBI taxonomy): Eukaryota > Metazoa > Arthropoda > Insecta > Diptera > Drosophilidae > Lissocephala > Lissocephala sabroskyi. The sequence continues at coordinate 22,755 of JBAMCP010000826.1, forward strand.
TGTACAAACTCATTTTGTACGGATTTATTTATTTTCCACGTCAAAAATAAAGGAAAATAAATGCGAATCGAGACTACAAACACCCCGCGGTGCGAGTTTGATTCGAAAAGGGATGAGAAATCTCTCTGTCTCTTTCTGGCCTTACTAAAAACAGAGCTGCCACCCCAAAAAAACAACAAACTAGATAACAAGGTGGCAGAGCCTGAAGTTACCAGTACGGCAGTGCTGCTCCGATTTAGCAACTAAGTGGTAACGCTGAGAATTCGATATATGGCGCGTAAATAAAAAAATTGTTTTGTGAGATGCACATTTGTGTTTCGCCCGTTTTGATTATAAAACAGAAACTACAAATGCTGATTTAAGAACATTTACCACTATATTAAAATAATAATAAAACGGCAGCGCCGATCGATATCAGGACGGCAGTGCTGGCTCGATTTAGCAACTAAGTGGCAGTGCCAACCATTCGAATTTTTGTGGGTAAATGGAATAATTCCCTTGTGTTATTTAATTTTGGATGTCCGCTTTGACCCACAAATTGCTAATACTGATAGAAAAACATTCATCACAATAATGATATAATAATAAATCGGCAGCGCCGGTCGCTATCAATACGGCAGTGCTGCTTCGATTTATCAACTAAGTGGCAATGCCAACCATTCGAATTTCAGCGGGTTAATCGAATAATTGCCTGGTATGATTTCATTTTGTGTTCCCCACTGATTACAATAAAGAAACTGCAAATGCTGATATAAGAACGCTGCCCACAACAATAACAAAACAGCTCTGCTTTTTTTTTTGTATGAAATGCGATTATTTCCGTTTCCTGGTTCCCAGATAAAACTTAACTTCGTTTGGTGAATTAATTTATTTATCGGCTTATTGCTTGCTTAAATTAGTGCCTTAAATTACTAATACTCAACAGATTTAGTTTTGTGCGCAAGGCGTGTGTTTGTGCTGCTTGCGTTTATCATTAAATATCTGATCTAAAATAGTATTTATTGTGGTTATTCGCTTAAGGTCACTTTTTGATTGTTTCGATCACAACAGCGTTAGACTAAATAAATTGACAACCACGGAAGACAAAACATTCACGCCACCGCATACAACCTAAAATATCATAATAAAAAGGCTGAGCTCGGCTCACCCACACACGCACACACACTCCAGCCATCCATCTAAATAAATTACGGAATTTATGGAATTTTACACCTTAAACTAAGGAATTTTACGGAGCTCTTCAATTTGTGGCCATGGGCGATGTCAGGTGCGTCGTGGTGTCCTGGTTCGTGCGCGGCAGGTAGGACTCCCTGCGGCGGCTGGGAAACAAATCGGACACGTAGTTGGCCTGCAAAAAGAGAAGACAATATTAAAATTCAAACTAGGAAAAAAGAAGAAGAGAAAGCGGGAAAGAGAAATTATTTGTCACGCGCCTCCTAAAAGTATGCGACGGCCTTGGGCGGCTCGAAATTTGGACAAATTTGACAACTTTTATCTTCCTAATTAAATCATCAAGTGCTCGTTTTGTGGGCTCGCTGAGCCGTGAAATAAAATGGGACACCTGCCCCTGGCCGGGTGTTGCCATCGCAACGTCGGCCCGCGGGGTGGCCCGCCCGCCACCAATGGAAACGCAAAAGATTTGTGAATTCTCAGTTAAATTTTAATCTCGCTGGATGAGTCAACGTTTACAATGGAAGCGTGAGGAATGAGTAAGTGAGGAAGCCTAAAAAGCAAATTTACTCCTTCTTGCAGGACCAAACTGAGTGAAAACTAAACCAGTTTCTAGGGGCACAGAAGCTCTAGAAAAAAAGAAGACGAATATGCCAATGAATTCAAAATGTGCGCGATAAGAAAACCGAAAATAAAACCCCAAAAAACAAACTCAACAAAAAGAGTAACAGTTTTCGCTTTTCACTCACCACGAGCACCGCACTGAGGGCGCCGATCGTTGAACCAGCCAACACATCCGACCAGTGATGCTTGTAGTCCGACACGCGACTCAGCGCCGTGTACCAGGCGATCATGATGAACAGGAACTGCAGAACGTGACGCAGCAGCCGCGACCCGCTCCAGGTCATGCGCGACTGCAGATAAAGCTACAAAGAGGCAGAAGGCCCGATGATAAGCAAAGGCAGGCGGGGGCAAAGAACAAAGCCAACTTACCGCCACATAGACCATCGTGAAGAAGGTGAAACTGGAGTGTCCGCTGGGGAAGGAGAGGCGCATCTCTTTGAGCATGCGCGGCGTGGAGCCCACAGCATCGCATTTGAAGTCCACAAGGTACTTGCCGGCGTTGATGGGGTCCGCGCAGGTGGTTCCGTCGGGCATGCGCGGCTGGCAGACCTGCAAGAGGGACCAACGAAAGCTGCTTAGCGTGAAATTCAAAGCGGCATGCCCGCCAAACAATGCGGCGTCTCTGTGTTGCCCCAGCGAGGGGACAGGGACCGCCGGCGAAGTCTGCAGCTGCGAATGCCCCACGAGTCGCTTGGCAAAACAAATAAGCCTCCCCGGCGATAAGCTCCCCCAGAAAACTGTACTGAATTTCGGAGGAAAACCAAATAAACAGAATTCCAATTTCAACAGTTGCGCCACCAAAATTACACCAGACTCGAGGCAATTCCAAGCATGAATTCCTAACTCTTTGGGGCTTTAGAAAGAAGGCCATTTAAATTAAGAAGGTATCCATCGAAATTATTTATGAAGGCAAGTGAAAACTTTTCTAAATGGAAAGAAGACTGAACTTAAATAAATTATGTGATCAAAGCTCTCGGAGATCACTAATCAGTCTGAGAGGAGATGAGGAAATCTGAAGTTTATGATAATATTGATCTATAAATTATCATCAATATATCTCTGTGGATTCTTAGGAACTCAAAGAAGCTTCACGCTCTACAAATTAAAAATGCTGATCTAAATAATCTTCATTTAAAGACGATCACAAATCCGCTTCCAAGAAAATGAAGACAAGTAAAAGTCAAGCAAAAAGATGAGAGTTTAGGGAAACAAATTCTAAGCTAAGAGAAGGACTAAAGGATTCCTTTATATACTTAAATATTCTCTCAGTAAACCCTGCCAAAGAAAAATGCGGAAGCCTTTGAAAGACTCAAAAAACCAGCCGCGCTTGCAGATGGAAAGACCGGTCTTAAATTCTCTCCACTGGGAATGCGATCTTTGGTCTTCCTGTTTCAATTATTTTTAGCATGACACAATCCTGCCACACATGTGGCCCTTAATTGGCCTTTAATCAGGCACCCATCATAACCCCAAGCCCGGCCCCCGCACTCACCGCAAAGAAGTGGGGCCGCAGCCTTCCGATCGTGTACTTGGCGATGTCGGTTACCAGTTGACAGGCGGCGGCGCCAAAGGCAAACACGCCAATCTTTTTGTAGCACTCGACCAGCCAGTCGGGCACTTGGAACCGGAGGAACTGATACCGGCGGGGCGGGCCGGCCGGGCCGTTTGGGCGCTTGGCTGCCTCACGCGAGAGCGTCAACTCGACGATGAGGATCTAAAAAAGAGGCAAAGGAATTTAAAGAATTACAAATCACGGTTTCCTTTTAGCACCTTGTAGGCCATAAAACAAACAGGAAGGAAGACCGGGCGAGGCTCGGGCTCGTTCCGAGGAAAGTGTTAAAATTCCTTAATGGGAATGCAAATATTTGTAGGAAAAGAGAAACGCTCGAGGCCGAGGGCTGTTGCTCTAATTTAATTGCCGACATGTGCGCAGACGGACAGCTGGACAGACTGCGGGTATTTCGGGGGAGGCCATGGAAAACTAGATCAAATTGTCTAGTAAATTTTACAACCGAACTTGAAGTTATGTGGCAATCGGCAGACAACAACCCTCGTCTTTTCAGCGGGCATTGGGAAATCAACAGACCATTTAATTGAGAGCCGCAGTTGCTCAATTGAGGGGGGAGTACTTACCACGCCCACTGGTATAACCAGGCCAATGAAGTACAACATCCAGTTCCTCACAGTGGACTCTTTGAACGGATGCATGAGGGACTCATCGTCGCAGAAGAAGCCGCGGTTGTAGGATTTTCCGGCCAAGAAAAACACCAGAATCGGAAAGCCAACTGAAAGAAAAAACATAAAAGAACGCTCATAAATTCTAAAGAAGGCATTTATCAATTTTTATTTCTCCCCTTTCGTTTCTTAGTAGGTCATTGGGACTTAGGTGGCATTATCTCCGGGGCCCTGCGAGGCACGACAGTTGACTTATAGGCCTGCGGAGTTATTGATAAGATTGTCAGGGAGAGGCTAATTAAAGATTCACTGCCATTAATAAGCCACGGCCGAGGGCGGGGCAGCCACGCTTCTCACTTGAAATTTGACAAGCCAACTCCCCAACTGCCCGACTGATTGACTGAGTGGACAGACTGCACTGCCCCTGCTTGGCTGATTGATCGATTGGAAGGGCTGCCTCATCAATCACCGCCCTTTGCCTGAGGAAAACTCAACTCTTGCCCATTAAACAAATGAAAGTGTCAGGGGCCGAGCTACGCGTTTGTTTTGAAAACAACTCGCGGTTCATAATTAAAATAGCATTACGATGGCATCTCGGCAATTGCGCGTAGTACCTGCTTGGGAAATTAGAAAGCCAAACGCAGATCCCCCGGCAGACAGGCGGAGCGTTTCAATGAGCCGACGCGCCGAGTGGCTCCGAGGCACTTAGGCTTTCAAAAGACACAGAGACGCTCAGGATGCCTTGTCGAAGGTGACAAAAGCAGGCAATTCCAGCTGCCTGGGTCCTTGGTAATCTCTCCTTTGTGGCCCCATTCAAAGGTCGCCTGGGAAAGTTATTGCCCGGGATCAGCGTCATATTACACAGAGGAAGAACACTAAGACAGCCGGTGGCTGAGTCAGTGGCAGGGAATCCTAATCCTGCAAACAGTGGCCCAGTTCAATGCCTTTTACTTATCGCAGCGGTCGCATTTCATCTCTGCGGTTGCAGTTCTAATGGCTTTTCAGTTTATGGAGTCGGCGGCCGTCCGTCCGCTGCCCACCTAAACGAATCGCCTGGCCGGCGTTTTATGAGGGTCCCAAATGGCCCAGCGCTGGGGGCACTCCAACCGGAAACGCTTGGTTACGTGGACGTGAACGTGTCCGGCTGTCGGTGTCGTTGCCATTTGGTGTCAAGTTCATTTCAATAACCATCGAGGGTCCCGAGCTTAGACACACGCACTGCCCGCCAAACATAAACAAATTGAATTCTATTTTTCGTGTGTGCGATAAAACCAAAGACATGAGGTGCATTCTGTGGGCTGCCTGCTCGCCGAGCCATAAACAAATTTGAATTGCCCACAAAGCGGTTGCCGACAGGCCGCCCGAAAATCAAGCGGCTCTTCTCAGCCCTCGGTGGAGCGAGGGGGGGGGGGTGATCTGGAGGGGATCTGGTTGGTGTTGCTCTCTTTATGTGACAGCAAGTGCCACTGGTCTACGCCAGCCACTCAAGGGGCGGCCAGTGGGCGGGCAAAGTGGCGGCGTTGCTGGCATTCCGACGACAGCGACACTTTCGAATTTTCAGACCCACCAAAACAGCGAAGCTGGGATACTCTTTATGGGGAGTACGAGAAAAAAGATAGAGGCACATTAAGGACCTTTCATTTGAGGCTTAAGAATGAAGGAATTTATTTAAGGAGAAGACTTGAAAGAATCTTTGTTGTTCATTAGAAAGAAGTTCATTATTTTCCTATTAAAAGGTCAGAAGACATGTAGAGGAATCTTTATCCTATATACAAAGTCTTTTAATAAAAAATATAACTTGATTTCCTGTCTTTAAAATAAGAATTTGATAATATAAAATTTTACTCTGTTTAAAGACTTTGGCATAATTTTTTTGAGGTATTTTATGGTCCGGGAAATAATCTTAAAACGAAGCCAATTTAGAAAACCATGAGATAAGATCTTTCTAAGAATTTTTATAATGCTCTTTAAAGTTTATAATGTTGATAATATAAAAACTGAATATTAAACTCAAAAGCTTCGAAAGAAATGCTCAAAATAAACAAAGAAAATTGAGGGTCTAATCCAATTTATAATGTCGATATTATAAGACTGAAATTTAATTTCAAAAGCATCCAAAATAAAGCTTAAATTAAATAAAGAAATTTAAGGGTCCAATCCAATTTCTTAGTCGCTCTTTAAGGTTTATAATGTCGATATTAAAAGACTGAAATTTAATTTTAAAAGCATCCAAAATAATGCTCAAAATAGAAAAAGAAAATTGAGGGTCCATTTCAATTTCTAAGTCGCTCTTTAAGGTTTATAAAGTCGATTTTAGAAGACTGAAATTTAATTTCAAAATCATCTAAAAAACTGATCAAATTAAACAAAGAAATTTGAGGTTCCCATCCGTTGAAAACTCTTCTTCCTCAAGAATCTCAGACTCCCTCCAAAAAGAGTAAGAAAACTTCGTTACTTTTAACTAAAATCAGCCGCTTACTTTACAAATTCCTCCTCATTTCATCCCTTATCTTTCTCTCTTAACAAAAAGAGTACAAAATCTTCGTTAATCTTTGTGAATTCGCTAGGCAGGCGCTTTCTTTTCAAGTTGCGCTGCTGTGACTTGTGACTGTTGTTTAAACAAATTGCCAACTGTTTACAAACACTCTTGTTTGTTGTTTCGTATTATTCAATAAACACAAAGAGGCCAAAAAGGTGGAGCCGGTGGGCTGGTCGGCTGATTGCATAAGCGGGAAAGCGGGAAGAGTCAGTCGCCGGCACGCCCACTCCCCCAACTGGTAAATGGCAGCGACGGCGGATTTAATTAACCCCAGCGGATGTCAAATTAAGAACAATTAAAGCCAAAGATTTGCAGAAGCCCCAAGAAGTTCCCCACCAAAGATTATCTGACTCTTCGCTTCTTTTCTCAGCTAAGAGACGAACAGGTAAACGGGAAAATTGATTGGAATTTTTTTGCGATGACAATGGAACCTTTCTCCTCGATTTAATTGGTCCGTTTCGGGGCAGGAGTGCGCCTGCGCAACAGATTCTGGGAATTCCCAGACGAGCAGTCAGGTAGGACCCCGGAACGCCCTATTGTTTGGCCAGACGACCAGAATTCGGTGGGAAGGGGCAACTGGCAACGTGCAACGAGTCGGGCCATTAAATTTCCATTGCATGGCCGAGGAACTGTAACAAATCTGGGAAATCATCATCGCCCGACGAGTTGGAAAATAAACAAGCAACAAAGAAAAACACAACCAGTAACGGCCACAAATCCAAGTTGAAGTCGAGAATATTTTGCTTTCCCGGGCTAATGGAGATTTCTACCAACCGCCCCACCTCCCATTCCCACCCTCTTAAATTTCCTTTTTTGTTTTTCTGTCTCGATTTTATGGACTTGGAAGCCGTGGGGCACCTGAAAACCAACGCTGGGGGGACCAACTTGCGTGTCTTCTTTCTTTTTCATTCAATTAACGTGGCATTTGAGGAAAACTCGGGAGTGGGGGGAGGGGCAGTCCCCATATCAATCGCAGGCCATTAGAAATCTCATTTCGATCTATCGCTCTATCGGTGGCTTGCGTCAAAGCCAATTGGGCCCCGAAAATAGACGCCCCCGATGAAAGGCAATCGATGAAAAGGCCTCCCCAGCCCCTGGGAACTCCACAGCCGCTAACTTGACTAAAACTAATTGGAATTTATGTGTGGAAATCGTAGCCGCCCGATAACTTTAACATTTTTGATTAAAACGGCAGGGGATCTTTAAACTTATTAATGCAGTTTGGCTTTGTTTTCGGGGAACCCGATTAGATTTAACGGTAGGATAATAAACATAAAAGCCCCTTGAATTTGGCCAATTTTCAGCCACTGATTCATGCGGCAATTAACTGCGATCGCTGGAGATTAATCACGGAGTTGGCATGAGTCAGAAATCCCGCATTGCGGAGTCTCAGAAATGTCCAACTTCCCCTATCATAAAGCACTGAATTAGTCTCTCCCAAAGCCGATTGTAAATTGCGTCCAAGGTCTCAGATTCATAACGCGACAAATATGGCGAATTGTCGGCCGATAACTTTGCCGTTTAGTGGGAAAATGCAAAAGCAACTGTCGTTTGTGAGTCATTCGGTGAGAGAAACTGAAATTCAATTGCCCAATTGAAAGGGGCGACGCTACCTGAGTTATCAGAGATGCCAGCTTACGAAATCCCCCCACCCCCACGCTCACTCTCTCTTTCTTTAGCGTTCGTTTACCCTGACAGATAAAAGTTTATAACTGCGATAAAATAGGAGTTATTTGAAATGTGGAACTGCTTAAAGATCCATAAAGCCAAATCCGAAATTCTTTTTAAGCTTAACGGAAACTAAAGAGCGCGGCAGCGAAGAGAGCGAAGAGAGTCCCGCTCTCTTTGAGACGCACAACAAGTAAATTTTAATTACATAAAAAAAGAAGACGCTCAAAATAAACAAAACAAACCCGATTTTCGCGGCGTGCTTATTTTTGTAGGCTGTCAGTCGCACGGTTTCGGGGCCAATTTAATTCAGAATATTTATTTTAGTAATTTCGACTTACCGCAGAGCAGAATCAAAACATCCAAGCCCACGCGGCACAAAATGCGTTTGTTGTTGTCCATTTCTTTCTGTTGCTGTTGCTGTTGTTGTTGTTGGTTAGAGTTGTTGTTTTCTATGGCTAGAGTTGCAGCGTGTGGCGTGGAGGCCGTCGTCGGTGGAGCCAGTTGGTTGTTGTTCTTGGCCACGTTTACTTGACTGTCCGGCCGACGCAGCGGTGTTGTCTCGCTCGCTGATGATTCTGTACTCATTTTGCCCGACGCCAACTTCGCCGCACTTTGCGAAACCCAAAGCTTTCGCCGCAAGCTTTCCTCTCGCACGCCGTGGCAGTGAACTTGAGAGCGCCAAAAGCTCTTTCTCTTTACTTAAACGCGGGCGGGTAGAAATGCTTGGGATTACTCAGCTCTGAAAGCCTGCAAGAGATAAAGATCTGATATTATTTCCTGAAACTCAGGGAGGAGTGTGAGTAATCTGCGCGGGTTCCCCCGAAGTCAGGCAGCTCAACTGATTCATAATCAGAGGCTGTGAAAATCGTGGATTTTTCTGGTCCCTGATTGCAGGGTAGCCAAGGCCTTAATTTGGCACAGCAAACAAGCCAAACGTCAATCATCCCATCGGCCAAGCCAGCCAGCCAGCCAGCAGTGCAAATCGCTGGGCTCCTCCTCGTCTCCTGTCTCATCACCGGAATTAAAGTTGTCAGCTCCGATTTGAGGGGCAGCCAGCAGTCTGCCGGTGCCCCCAATGGGTATGGAATTTTTATTTTTAGATATCGAGTGACTTCTTCCCCAGCCAACCTCATTATTATGCCCGGCTAGCTGGGCCGCCGCTCCTCAACGAGTCGTGATGGGCCTCCTCCCCCTGCCCAACCAGTTTGCGATTCAATTCCTATGATTAATGCCAGGACGCAATGGTCAGTGGTTGTGCGAAGACAAAAACATCACTGGATCTTAATTAAAAACACAAAACTTCTCAGATTTTATCTCCGGCAGCTGCCCCGTTGTCGGTCCCTTTCAAAGCCCCCAACGAGAAACTCAATATGCCTCCCCATGTCAAATGGCTTGTAGAACAAGCAAAGCCCCCCACACGTAATCCGGACCAGACCGGCCTGGAGTCGGGGGGCAATGACTTGGTAATGCGAATTTGACTCGATTAGTCAGTAATTTTAGGTTCCATATCGTTCGATATCTTATCAGGCAACTGTAATGTTGATTTTTAAATTGAGAAATCAGAATTAATGATAAATGATGAGAATATAGGTTGATTCAAAAGAGAGACCGCGAACTTTGAACTTAGGAATCTTAAAGCCCAAGATTCCATTTAAGTTCTTTAAAAATCCTTAACTATTTCTTTTATAGAACCCGTGACTCAAGGAAAACGCCTCCTCAATCACTGATTAAATTTAATTCACAGTTCCGGTTGGTAATTAAGTTTCGCACAGTTTAACGACGGCGCCATAAATCCCCTCGGATCTCGTCCTTTATGGGCAGAGTTAAGCAATTGATCGGTGAATTTATGGGCGTCTCAGCGGAGACCCCAAGCGGCGCATTGTCCCCATTTCGGGGCCGCGTCACTTTTGGAAATTTCATAAAAAACGAAACACGCATGGCATTGAAATTTCGGCCAGATTCTCCAGTAAATTGCATTATTTATATTACATAAGACCCTGGCGGGTTTATGGACCCCCCAAGCGATCCCACTGGCAAATAAATTTGCCAAAATCCACCTACCGACCCACTGACCGTTCGCGGCGTTCGATTTCAGTTGATTGCAGGGTTCTTGGCGGGCGGACAGACTTATCGACGGCACTGGCCAGCGGAAGGTAACCCGAGCCGAACTGTAAAACGCTTGTCAGGTTTGTGGTGAGCTCAGCAGACTTAATGGCGATTTAACAAGTCAAGTGACATTGAAATTGGAAGAAAGTCGCCGTAAGTCGAAGTAACCACAGGCAGCCCCCCACCAACCCCTCCTGGGAGAGAGTGCAGCTGGCGGGCAATCAGGCGTGGGATCCTTGAAGTCAAACAATTCTGAAACCTCATTTGCCAAGCAATTAAACTTGTGGTTCGCGACAGACAATCGATTGTCAGGGAAACTAACAAAATATAAAACAGATCTGAGCTTCTAATACGGCAGATGAACTTTCCATTGACTATATCTTGTATGGAAACAATAAACCACACAGAATCTTTAAGATCTTAAGGTTTCTAACGACAAGAATTCAATAAGGTCTTTAAACTAAGCTAAGGTTTCCGAACCTTTGAGTTTAATAGAACAAGAAATGATTTCTAACGTCGCTTAGGAACCGAATAAATCCGTGTAAGATCTGCTGTTGTTTTTCTTACCTTAAGAATTATTATTCTTTGAGATCTTAAGTTTGCGACGGACAAGAAGTCAGTAAGGTCTTAAAACTAAGCTAAGGTTACCAAATCCTTGAGTTTAATAGATCAAGAATCGATTTATCGGAATTTTATCGGATTTATCGAGTAAGATCTGTTGTGAAATTGCTTTTTTTACCTAAAGAATTATTGTTTGCCGCGCAAAAATAATTAATTTGATTCGTCACACAAATCAGCACATTTCCGATTCCTAATCAAATCATCGATAAGCAGGTCGTTTGAAATCCTGATTTCTGTTATCAGTGCTAAAAAGCTAGAGACAAAGGGGAGATTTTCCCAAGCGAATTATTGGACGACCTTGACCATCGACACGGAGACACAAAACAGACAAAGGAAGCTCTCGGAATTTATCGATTTTTTGGTTAAGCAACGCCCACGCGAGATTCGCGGACGCGCTGTCTGTTCCGGCCGCGTGTACCGTTAATTTATTAACGGGTTTCTTTTCGCACACTTGGGGTGTTCGCTGTTTGTTTTTTGTTTGCACTGCAGCGGAAAATTCAAAGTCATGTAAACTATTCGCCCACCGCATTGTTTGAATTTGGGGGAAAATAAATTTCGGCAAGCAATTGCAAAAATCTTCTATTTTTATACCGCGAAAAAGCCAATAAATCGTTCGTTTATCTACGCACGAGGGCCGCGCAATTTCGATTTCAATTTACCTTGTGGTCGATTTATAGAAATTCCATAAACAGTTCTGCCTTTGCCTCTCCAATCACCCGAGTTTTCCGCCGAATCGATTTCCCCCGATTATCTCTCAAATTCGCAGATATTTCTCCCATAAACAAACACTTCTCGTCTCGCAGAGTCAGCAAACCGCGCGAGGCTGTGGCTTTTCGATTGGTCAAACCGCAAAACTGACCAAAAAAAAACTGTAAATTATAAAAAAAACTCAACCGCACGCGAGCTCTCGACGAGGCAAACTGAACGTCGGCCACTGCACGCGTGACTTGGGGCGGTTCGTCTCTAGCCGACTGTCTGTCGGGGGAGCCAGAGAGCACGAGAGAGCGAATAGAGAAGAGAAGGCGGTGGGGGGAGGCAGGCCGGCCAGGTGGGCCAAACACAGATAAAAGCTGATAAGAAAGAAATGTGCGATTGCGAAAATCAAAATAAATTGGATAAATTCATAAATTCAATTGGCGGGAAAGAAACGAAAAATTGTAAATATTTTTTAACGCATTGAAATATGACAACATTCAATTTTGTTTATCATCCATTAAGCTTGGAAGGCCTTACAAAAATGCTCGACAAATAGAACAAAAAAATTTCAACGTTTAACCCTTAAGTAGATTTTTATGCTAAGCTCAATTTCAAATATGCTTTGGGTTAAGGAACAATTTCTACCTTTTTAGGATAGAATGGGTTAAATATTTAACTATTAATA
>JBAMCP010000827.1:0-34965 GCA_037075105.1 Lissocephala sabroskyi
ATATATACAACAAGAAATATCAAGTATGTAAAAGTACATTTGCAGCATGAGTCTAATAATATGGCAAGGGACTGTACTTCTTCGCAAGGATAATGCTTTCCGAGCTCGGCGCTTTTTCATTTAAATGCCTTATTATTCGTTTAATATTTGTTTTTTTTTTAATGATTTTGATATAAATCAAAATGAAAAAGACTGGATCTCAAAGGGCACTAAATGTGTTTAACATTAAAAGGAAATTTCCTCTTTTTCTTTTCTCTTCAATATTATATATTATACAATTTATCTCGATCTCTACTAATAATAGATATTAAATAGTTCTTTATATGAGGCTAATATCTTGATCTGAAAGAGCTCTTAAGTTCTTTCAATGAAAAAAAAAAAATTAAATTCAAATTAATTGATCTAAAATAATTATTCTGAAAACGCGATTTTTAAAGATAAAGTATCTTAACTTCGACCGGAGAAACTAGTTTAGCTTCAATTGTTTTGGTATTTTAAATGCCAGACTAATAAACATTAACAGAATTTCCATGTTATTAATATTTTGAAAACTGGTTGAAAGTTGGCAAAGTTGACTTTGTTGGGGAGTTGGGGTTGGGTGAAATCGCGCATAGCAAATGAAATTGTGGCAAATATTTGGGTAGTTAATTATTTTTAGGAAATATACAATTTAGCGGCAGAGATTAATGGCGACATTTGTTTGTTAATTGATGGGCATTTGTGCGGTTAAAATGGCCAGACTAATGGAATTTAAAATGACCGATTTAACGCCGACTTTTATGGGTTTTAATATTCACACAACAATTTTTCAAAATTTCATTTGATGCTCAAAGAGAAAGCAACAAAAAAAAAAGACATTGAAATACAAATATTTGCGTATTGACAAGCGAATAAATTCGCCTGTCTCATTTCGCCTTTAATTAATTTTTGGTAGCCGATATCAAAAATATTTTCGGTTTGTTGTTGTTGCTTTTAATTAAAAACCTTGCACTTTGCTCTCTCCTTTTTATTTTTGGTGGAATATCGCATGCATTTTTAATAATTTGTTTGTTTACCAACGAAAATAATAATTTTCCGCCCAAAGATTCACTGAACTGTGCGCTGGACACTCACACACACTCGCCGTGTACCCGAAACTTTGTGTTTTTCCCTTTTCCCAGCAGCACGGAAAATGCTACTGTTTTGCTCCGTTCTTCTCTCCGTTTGCTGCTTTCTTTCTTTTTGTTTTCCCGCCGCCGCTTAAAGGCACATAAATTATTTTTTTAATTTGCCGAGTATTTGCACAGGATTTCCCCGAGTTTTAACTTGGCCCACAAAGCTGGTCCTCCGGCATTTGCGCCGTGTTTTTCATTCCCCCAAAACCTGTAAGACTCTGGGGGTTAGGCCGAAACTTACCCACAACATTGAGATAGCCAAACTGCGTCTTGGCCGTCACCGTGTTGATCTGGCACATGTACCGTCCCTTGTCCTCCTCGTGGACGTTGTTGATGTGCAGATACCAAGTGCGATGGCGATCGTGCTTGTCGTGGGTGACACTGATCCGCGGGTTGCGCGTGATCACGTGGTTGTGTACGGTGAGAATGGCCGACTGCTCGAAGTGCATCCAGGCCACCTAAAAGGAGAGAAGAAAAGTAAAACCTTCAATTTCAGCCCACACAACTGCGGCTGCTGGGTTCAAATTGCATTCAAGGGGGCGGCATATAAAATTAAGTGGGCGGTTGGTTAGCCTTGATAACTGCGAATTACCCACATGCAATACATGTAACTAAGCTGGGCGAACAAAGGCAGTTGGTTGACGGTTACTGGTTGGCAGACAGGACGGCTACTTAGACATGCCATTGGGGGGTTCGCTTTCGCTTCCACTTGCTGGTTATTTTGCCATTTTATTTACTGTGCATGCCATGCACGTCCTGTGCGGGCTGCTCCGGCGCTGTCTTCCTGTTACTCTCCTCATTTACACCTCAATTTGATTCTATTTCCTCGAAGCCGGGCGGGCCAACAGCAAAACGAACAAACTTTGGTATCGGCGAAAATTGCAAAGCCCAACGTCAGCAGTCAGTCGGTCGGTCGGTGAGCTAAGCCACTTGAGTGAGCTCAGAGTGCGCCATAATGATGCCCGGCATCTTGGCATCAATTCGAGCTTTTGATATTCATAGACACCGACCGACGGCGACGGCAACGGCCACGCCGACATCATTTTCATGGTAATGATGTCTTTAAAATTTTGAGGAAAGCTCGAGTCAAAGGCAACGAACGACTTGATCTTTGGCATAAAATGCAATAGCCAGGTAATTCCGAAAGCAATTTGATTTTGAGCTTACACTCAGAGTGTCCCTGTCGTTAAAGCGGCAAAGGAATTTTGTAACTTTTCTCTTTGATTTTTGGTTAAGCTAAGAATTTCTTTGGCTGCCATTGACTTCATCAGTCATTTCGTTGTCCTTCTGCCAATCCTTTTAATCGGATTTTTTATGCCTTGTAATCGAATCATTAGCATTCATTACGATGATTTTCCTACAAGCTGCTTAATTAATAAATCATCTGGCTTGTCTTCATTTTCGCTTTACACCCCCAAAGCAAATCGACTGAATCCACACAAAAACTGCTGCTAATGATCCAGAGTATTGGTTGCTTAAACACCCGTAAATCTATTTCCCCTTGCTTCGGTTTTTTTTTAGACCAACAGCGTTTTTTGTTAGTTTTTCAGCTTGATTTGCTGCGGGTGGGGCTGGCCTAGGGTAATTGAGTCTGCGATAAGTTGGACGGCTGCATAATTAGCCGAAAGTAATACTTTTTTTTAAGGAATTTCATTTGAGTAAAGTTAGGAGAGGGAATTTTATATAACTAGGTTAATAATTTACTTGAATCAAGTAGAATCCTAACTAAAGTTAGAGTATTAATCATTAATATTTGCTTGAATTGGTAGAAATTTTAACAACTTTTTAAGAGTTTATCTTCCTTAATTTGTGTGGCGATTTAGCTCGAGAATTAGTAGTTTCGCTTTAACCCGAAGAGTCTTCTCTTATCAAAGTATTTTTTTCCCCTCTTTGCCAATTTATTTACTCACCTTGTACGATCCGAGATTCTTAACCGAACAACCAAGTTTGACATTTCGTCCGGCAGGTACAGTAACATTTTCGATGTATTCAGTAAATTCGGGTTCTTCTACAACAACTGCAATTGAATTTAAAAGGAAAAAAATGCATTAAAATTATTGAACGGTTCCAGTTGTTCACAATTATTCAAATTTTATTTGTATTCTTTTGCTAATTTAGCTTAGTTGATTATACAATTTGTTTTAATATTTTTGGTGGCTTTTTGATTGTTTTGTTAAATTTGCCAAATCAAACAAGCCATAAAAATCAATTATGCGCAAAATTCCGCAGCAAGGGTAATAATATTTTTTGATTTCGGCCGCACTCGATTCCATTGAGCTCCAAATAATAATTTCATTGATTTTTACATAATGCGATAAATTTTTAAAAACCAGCAACCGTCAATCGACTGCGCATGCAAACCAATTAAGCAAACACGCCCACGCTTACATTTCCGCACTTCTGCAACTCCACAAAAATTCCGCACGCAATGCGGTTCGTATTGTAGATGCTTTCATATGCCGATGAATGCTTAAAACATCAAAAGGTTCATTGCTTTCGGGTTGCAAATTTTTTTCTCGTGGTACTCATGTCCGTTTCGCTCGTTGGCTTAATTTTTAATGACCATTTAAACGGAGTGAATGGAGTCATTAAATTCGTAAGTAAAGAGAAGGGCTTGTTGGGTTCGGAGGTCAAAGGCAGTTTATATTGATTGTTAATGCAATGATTTAACGATTTTCCAAACGACTTTTTGGCAATTGGCGCAGAGATTTTGTATTGCTTTTGAGTTTTTTATGGGATTTAAGATCAAGTCTCATTCAGAAAATTAAAGACAGCTAAAACTAGAGAATTTTAAACTCTAATTAAACGCCACGATCGTCTTAATATGGCTGGCAGGATTTCCAAACGACTTTTTGGCAATTGGCGCAGAGATTTTATATTACTTTTGGGTTTTTTATGGTATTTAAGATCAAGTCTCATTCAGAAAATTAAAGACAGCTAAAACTAGAGAATTTTAAGCTCTAATTAAACGCCACGATCGTCTTAATATGGCTGGCACGATTTCCCAAACGACTTTTTGGCATTTGTATTACTTTTGGGTTGTATTATTTTGCACTTTATGGGACTTAAGATCGTCAAGTTTTACTAACAGCTAAAAATTTCGAAATTTAAACCCTAATTAAACGCTGAGATCGTCTTGATTTAAAGAGTTCAGAATTGAAATTAGATCTTAAACCTTACAAGGTAAAAACAGTCTTTTTAGGAATCTGAGTAAAAAGTTCTCAGTAAATTTTAATAAATTGATTGACGGCGCTTTTTGGATTGCCATTAAATTTGCAATTTGTTGAATCATAAATGCTCATGTTTAACGCCTAATTGAATTATCCATGACCATTTCGGACCAAAGTTTAATTGCAATTTATATTTGCTAGACTGTCTAGTCGATGGCCCACCACCGCCGCCGACGCTGTCAACGAAATGTGATCAGTTTCGGGCTCATCAGGCTGCCAGCACTCTGCGCATTTGCTTTGGCTTAATTAGCCATTTATGATGTTGGCCAGGACGCCACATGGTGCGTGTCCTAACCGACAGGTTTATGCATATGCGCCCAACAATTTCTCGATTTGCATGGCAGCGAAAATTTGAGGCCACTCGCCCAAAATTGTGCACAGTTCAATTTCGATTTGGTTGTCAAAATGCGAATGTGTGTGGTTTGGTGTGGCCCCCCGAAGGGCTTTTGACATTTGACATGCTGTGGCCGCGGCCTGCGAGCTGTTTTTATGTTGATTAGACCCCCCGGCCAGCCAATGTTGCTCATTAGAAGCTGGATAACAAACAATGCCAAACAGCAATGCATAATTAGCTCTGGCGCCCTCTAAAGCAGGCGACGATTTTTTTTTTTCTCTCATGCAATTTTGAGGATGATTACAAACCCAGCCCGAGCCACGTTAGCCGAAGCGTAAAGTTTTACGCTTTGTCTCTGAGTGTGGAGAGGAAACAACGGGCGTAGGAAATTTTCTGCATAATCATGGGATTTCAGGCAGCTGCAGTTTTCGCGCCTCAGCGCGTGCCTGCATATAAATGCGAGCCTGCCTCTCGCACGCATGTAAAGGGACGGCAACGGGGATATAAAAAAAAAAAAATCGGAATAAAAACCTGGTCAAATCCCCTGACGGCTTTCTGACTCCCCCGCTCAGCCCAACTGTCTGGCTGACTGGCTGTCGGCTGTCGGCCTGCCCGGCGGCTGGCTGATGACGTTGACGTCGAGGGCGTTGGCAATGATGATGAGGATGCTGCGGTTGCCGGTGTCGCCTGTTGCGGCGTGCGACATAAATTGTAGCTGGCTGAATGAATTTTGCGCACAGTTAAGCGTTGCCGGCTCAACTTTTGTTGTATGATTGCAGTTTTTATTGCTGCTCTGCCTCGCGTGCACCTGAGAACAATGACAGACGTGGCTGTCTGCCGAAGGGGGAAGCCGAGCATATAAAGCCCGTGTATCACCTTTGACCCTGGGGCGGCCATTTGCCAGCCAACATGCAGAGCTTTTTCGTCGGCAGCCCCAAGTCTGTTTCATAAAGATAAGCCGCCTCACCGCCCTGGCCGTCGTCTCGTGATTTTCCATTTAAATTTGATACTTACTATTTAAGTTGGATGTGGGCACATTGGCCACACCGTTGGCCACAATGACGCCGTTGCTGCCGACCACAGTGTTGCCAGCCGTTGCCGCTGTGCCCGTCTTCGGGCCGCTTGAGTATTTGGCAGTGCCAGTGCCGGTGGCAATGCCGCCTCCGACGCTGCCGTTTAAAATTTGCGGCAAAATGATCTTGTTGGTGGAGTCCCCCGCTGTGGCTGTTAGCACGAGGAGGGCCCCAATTAAATGCCAAGACGGCAGCAACATCAACTTGCCGTTGCCGTTTGTCGGCTTCCACCGCAAACCAAAGCCAAAACCAAAGCCAACCACCCAGCCGGCTGGTTGGCCTGGCCAAAGTGCATTATTTTCTGTCTATCTTCGGTTTAGACGATTCTATCCAGCAGCCTCCCTCCGGCAGCATTGGCTTGTTTGTTTATTTGCTATTTAGATTTTAGATGCTGTCCACTCTTCTCTGTTTATTCAGCCCGGCTTGGCTCTATTGAACGCTGTTGATGTTGCACAAGTTCATTTGGGGCTGGCCAAGTTGAATGTTTGTTTGCCGTTCTTCATATGCAATTTACACTCACAGTTTTAATGAAATAATTAAATCGCTTTTTTTTATCACTTTCTGTACATTTTTCACTTTTTTTGAGAGTTCATTTAAATTAGTTTTTTTGTTGTTGTTTCGAGTCTAAATTTTAGTGTTAGGTGAGCAAATATTGCAAGAATAATGATGCCAAGTGACGGCCAACTGCACGCATTATTAAATTTAATTAATTTAATACTAAAAAAAAGGGTTATCTGCAACCAAAAACAATAGGCAAATGTAAATATTTTCTTTTTAATTGATGTAAACTAATTAGCAAAATTTAAATTTATTTTCCGTAAAAAGATCAAAATGAATTCGAGGATTTAAAAGTTAAGCTCTGGAAAAACACAACTATGCAACAATTACAAATTGAGTAGGGATTTTAGTGAAGTGTTAAATGCCAAAAGCCGAGCTTAAGTTTCAAACCCGCAACAGAAACAATTCATACTCTAGTTGAATGAATTAGACAAGATTTTTTGTTCTTTATGAAACCTTTAGATCTTTTATTAGAATTGCTCTTTAAAGATTTACCATCCCGAGCAGGTGCAATTTAATTCCATTTACTTATGCAAAAGTCAACAAACGTTGCCTTAACTTTTGCTTTTGAATGGCGTACACAAGAAAATTATAAAAACGTTGGAAAAATTGCATCCCTGACCGAAAACTCTCGAAAGTATGCACGCAAAAATTGTTTAATTTTCGAGTTTTCCATATGACTACGGCGCCCATAAATTTGCTTTCAATGCACTCCAGAATCCCAGGGACCGCCCAAGCCCACCTACAGCCGAATGTCGCCTTCTAGCCAACCTGGCAATTGTTTGCTGTCTACCAAGTTTAGGGCCCCAGCCACGAGCTGTGGACGGAGCCGGAGCTTCTTGCAGATTTGGTTGGGAATTCAATAAAGTTTGGCAAAATATTATGCCAGTGTGCCATATTCTGCCCGCCACACCCACCGCACTCGCAGCAGTTGTATATCCAGGCCAAGATCTGGCGGAGTCGGTCGAGTCGACGTGCACAAAAGTTTGCCCAAGCCCTTTTTCTGGGGCTGCGACTGAAAAAGTCGGAGGAGAGATTTGCAGCGCCCGCTGGGACCAATTGATATATGGTTTGGTTATCTTAACAAAAGTCTTTGGGAGCCTTGGCTTGCCAGGCAACTAAATGAAATTAAAAGTCACTTGCAAAGTTGCACAATATTTTCGGCAACGAGGGAATATTTTATGTGTTTACTATAAACAATTTCGAAAGTAATAAAATATTTTTGTGGTCGACTTTCCCCAACTTGGCAACGACATCAACTTAATGAGACCCAACCAACCGCCAGGTGAACTGTCACAGCATCGACCACAAACGTTGGCTGCGGGATTCCTTTTTTTTTTAGAGCAAAGCAATTAAATTTAATGCTCGTTTCAGTTTTTGTTTGTCTTAAGTTTGTCGCCAGAAGAGTCTTTCTTTTTCTTTTTTCTATGTGCCGTCATATGTTAAACTTTTACAGCAAATGAAACATTTTATGGATGGACGTGCGTGCGGTCCTTTGGCAAAAAAATGTGCAGTCAAAAAAGTTTTCTCCTTATTTTTACCATGCTTTTTATGACTTTCAAGCGTGTCGCTCAGTCGCTTGAACAACAAAACTTTGTCCCTTATGATTCGCTTATGAAATTAAGCAATTTTAAACACCGAACTCTCCTCTCCTCTCCACCACCACAAAGTCAAGGCAAAGTGCCGGCACATATGACGCTTCTGGGGGATTTTTGTGTGTGTTTTTTTTTCGAAAGCAGATTTACCGCAAACACAAATTTTATGTAGTTTTTTATGAGTTGGAAAGTGTTTGTAATTTAATTAATTTGCTATTTAAAGCCGGAAGGGGATGTTTGCATTTTTTTAGATGTATGCGAGTTTAATTTAATTTGCGGCCAAAAGGCTTTGTTTTCCCAGCTCTTTGACTAACAATAACAAAGTGGCTAAATGAAAGCCCATTACAAATTCCAACCATAAGAAATTGTTTCCATTTAATCCCTCGCCAGCGTCTTTCTTTAAACTTCCCCCAACCTGAAATGAATCTGGGGAAGTCGGGCCGCCAATTAGCGTTGAGTCTGTGGTCGAATGACACGTAAGCGCAATGACTGGCGGCCCGGAGAGTTGAAGGCTGGCCAAATGGATTGGTTTGTTAGACAAAAAGCAGTGGATTCCCTGACGTTGCAATGCAAACACAAAGCCCAAAACCTCTTGCCATCCGCATTGTCATCATTAGCCATGCCAGCCGCATAGATGGACACACGTTTTAATTTCCAACGAATTTTTCTGGTCCCCTAAACTTTGGCAAGGGCAGACGAGACGGTGCGGCGAGGCTGCAGAGTCGGCTTAATTAAAAGGATTTCAGATTGTGTCACGCATAATGTGAAAGCCCTTGCCGCATTGGCCGGGGGGTAATTTATTTATCGCCCGGTTGTCAAGGCGCCTGGCGTAAAATGTATTTTCCAAGGGCTTCGCCGTCGAAGAAAACAACAAGCACCAAATGGAAAATATATTTTTCGGCTAACCGCAAAACAACAAGCACGAAATATACAATAATAAAATGGCCACAGCTGTTGCCATCGCACCTGGCCAGATGCCGTTGGAAGACCCGCAAAGGAAGCCTGACCGTAGGCCATGCAATTTGCTCTTGTTATTTCCTGGCCAAGGCTCTTAAGCCTAAGCCAGCGATAAACGCTGACAGTTTTCCTGTCCGCCTAAGAAGGCTCTTGTTGTTTGTGACCGACACAGGTCGGCGGAGGTGGGCAGAGGTCATTTTAAAAGGTGGAAATTACTGCGGTAAGCAGGTCCATTGAGGGGTGAGTTACTCCAGCGAAATGGGCCAAGAGTAATTACTTTTTTTTTGCATTAGACTCACTTCAGTTTTTTGCATATATTTCTAAATTCTTTGAATGACCTAAAGCACTTGGAAAGGGCTGTTCGGTTTTGTGGGAGAAAGTTTTTATTAAAAAATTTTCAATTTTTTTAAATCCCCAGAAAATAAATTCTATACATAATAATTATAATATTATG
This sequence comes from Lissocephala sabroskyi, assembly GCA_037075105.1. Taxonomy (NCBI): domain Eukaryota; kingdom Metazoa; phylum Arthropoda; class Insecta; order Diptera; family Drosophilidae; genus Lissocephala; species Lissocephala sabroskyi. The sequence continues at coordinate 9,356 of JBAMCP010000827.1, forward strand.
TAGTTTCTGGCTTTGGAATTAGAGACTTGCAATGACTAATTCGACTTGGGGATCGTGTGGTCGATATGGCGAAACAGATTTCGAAATGTTGGCAGGGATAAAAATAGATATTGAAAACCAAAAACTGGAATACAATTTTTCTACATTTTTTTTATTCTTTCTTTCTTTTACAACTATTTTTCCCCCATTTTCTTTATACAAATATAAAATTCACAAATATTTGAAACTTAAAGGGGGAAAATAAGATTTTTAAGATATTTGAAAAAAGATTTATTCAATTGTCTGAAAGTAAAAAATATTTAAAAAATTAGTGAACTGAATTGTGAAAAATATTAAGCAAATTTAATTGTTTTCTAAAATATTCTAAAATATTTTAAAAATCTTTTTAACTTTCAAATTAGAAAACAAAATAATATTTATCAAACACAGTGAAACACATTTATTGAATTTTCTGAGAAGTTTAAAATATTTATAAATATTTCAATTAAATTAAAACTATAAAAATAAAGGTATAGGTTTTTTTTTATTTCTAAAATAATCATATTCAATTTAAGGAATTGATATTAAGTTTTTGGAAGATATTGAAACAATTGAATAATATTTGTTTGAGTTATTAAAAAATATATTAATAATATAACTAAATGATAAAATATAGAGAAAGTATTGCTAAAGTTTGCTTCTATATTTTATCTATTCAGTTATCTATTAATAATGATAGTCCCAGCTCTCCTCCTATTCTAAATATTGCTTATCACAGTGCCCGTCTTTCAGTTCCTGAAATTGTCTTATTCCCGATTTCAATTAAAAGAAATAAACCTTCAATTCCCAGTTTAGGCCCAGAGCCGATTTCCCTGCCTTCATTTTTGTTACAAACCCATTAAATGATTTTCGTAACTGCAGTTATCAGTGTTTTTTGGAAGCCTAAAACTTCAATCAAATCTCACACATTTGGCAGGCAACTGGGAATCCTAATGTATGCACACTTGTGATTCCAAAAAGAAAGAGACCCACACTTATTTTTCAGTTTTGCTCCCCATCATCAACGTCGATGGCATCATATTTTGGCAATTTGTTTTCTTTGGCCAGCACAAAATTTGTAAATTTGTTACCAAAACCCCCCGACCCTCCGTTCCCGCCAAAGAGCTGGAAAAACTAAAGCCGCATGGCAAAAAATGAAAGGAACAAAAAATTATCGTAAAGAGAAAACAATAAGCTGCTCTTGACAACAGTGGCTGCAAAAAGTTTTTTGCCAACAGCTGGCGTGGCTGTCATTGATCTGCATTGATACCCCGGCATCAGACCAAATGGGGCACACACACGCACACAAACACAGCCACACACATGGCCAGCCAGCCACACAAACTACGCATGCAATTTGAAAGCCGCCGCCGTCTGGCTGGCCGGATTTTGCCGGGTCCTGGGCGGGTCCTGGCGCTGGGCGCTGCTCTGCCTTCTCCCTCGACTTTTGTCTGGGTTAATGTATTTTTAAGCTAAATTCTTTGTTTATATTTGCTATGCTGTTTTCGGTTGTGTTTGCCCGCTGTTGTCACTGAATGCAGCAGCAGTTTATTTGCCATTACAGAAAAGCAGCTCGTGTGCGAGAGGAGAGAAAGGCCAGAGGAGGGGCGGGGATGTTGCAGCAGGGCTTATCCTAGATATTTGGTCTGTGATAGTAGGCCCAAGTCTAGCTTTGGTTTATTCATTCAATCGTTGATAAGTTTGTTGAAGTTTTCATGGCCCTCGTTGAAGTTGTTGCCTGCCTGGCAATGTTGCTGGCTTGTTTGCTTTTATGGCATGAAATGTGCATTAGCAAAATGCTAATTGTTTGCCTTCTGCAAGACTCTCGAGCACCTAATTATTCAGTAATGAACACAGAAAGCCGAAATCGAAAGCGACAACTTCTACTCAGTCACATAATTCAAACGAAAGCAGTTAGGATCAGCAGAGGATCGCAATTTGTTTAAAGATCTTGTGATCTTTCAGGAGAGAAGCTTTTAGATTTTTAAAAGACTTTTGGAATCGGTTATCTAAAATTCAAGATCAGCAGGCAATTTTCAATAAAAAATGATCTTAAAATGGTGATGAAAATCATAAAAAAAACATTTAAAAAAAAAAACAAATTTGAAGCGGTTATTTTTTTACATAATTTCAATCACCGATCTTCAAATTCTATTCGAGTTCTCAAAGGACTCAAAGATCTCTCTCTTTTCACTTGTTTAATTAGGAGTTCTTGAAATTAGTTTTCGATAGAGTCACCGTTACTTTATCACCGGAATTCACGACTTGCCGGCGCGCTTGGTTATTTAGCGAAATAAATTCGACACAAATTCTCAGCTGGCAGAGCCACACGACGCGTCCGAATCGTGCAGACTCCGTTGCGAAACTGATTCGCTTGCCGACCAAACGACCGACGATAGTTGAACAGGCCGCCGGCCCAGCCGCCCCAACACCAACAACACACCCCAGCGCAGGCTGTAAAAACAACAACAAACCGGCCCATCGAAGGCAACAAAAAAAAAAAAAAGAAAAGCCCACGCAAAAAAGAAAATCCAACGAATGAAAAATGTAGCTACGTATACGTCACAATGAAACGAATGATAACAGGCGGCGAGCCGAATCCTTGCCGGAACCACCCGAAGCGGCTCGAGCCGAACGAGCCAACCGTAAACGGGGATGCTGTCGCCAGGAATTTGCACGCCCGTCACCGCGTCGAGCCGGGACCGGGCGGCTGCTTGTAGTTTGCGTGCAACCGCAACCGCAACCACAACAACAGACCACAAAACACGCGACAAAAATGTTAACAGCACTTACCGCCCGCCGGGGGGAGGCTGTGGGGCGCCAGGCAGTTGGGCGTTTATGCAACGGCCTTGCATTTTACACGGGCCTTTACACGGTTTTGGGTACGGTAAACGACTTCCGGGGGCTTTTCTGTGTGTGTGTGTTTGGCTTTGCGGGTTTGAGTTGCGTTCGACGGGTTTGACGGGCTTTTCGGTTGGCATCGCAACAAGTTGTCAGAGTTTACGCATTCACACTGGATAGGTGGGATTATTTTGATTCTGACTTTTTAAGCAGAAGATTAAAGAAATTAAGAGAAAAAAAAAATAAGAGAAATCTCAAAAGTATTGCTTTTAATTTCAAATAGTTAAGATCATGAGGGTAACAAAATTCTGAAATTACTTTCACTTGAAAGACCATGGCTGAGGTTCCTATTATGTCCTTAGAGGTCTTTCAGAATTGTCTTCCCTAAATATTCTTTACTCTTGGTTTTTAGGGCTAACAGTTCTTGATTTATTCCATATACTGTACAAATATTCTATTGCCGCCATAAATGAATTAAGCACTTGAATTCAGGGCTTATTTTGATTTCGACTTTTTAAGAAGATCAAAGAAATTATGAAAAATAAAAACAAGAGAAATCTAATAAGTATTAATTTTTTTTTTAATTTCGAATAGTTCAGATCATGAGGATTTCAAAATACAGAAATTACTATCATTTAAAAGACGATGGCTACGCTTCCTTTTATAGCCTCAGAGTTCTTCCAGAATTATCTGATTTTAAATATTCTTTACTCATTGTTTTTGGGCTAACAATTTCTTCATTTATTTCATACATTATATATTTTATATTCTGGTGGGGGCATAAATGGGTTAAGGACTTCAAGATCTACTTGGTCCCCAAATAAAAAATTTGCTAGGTTAGTTTTATATTGTTCTTGTTCCAAATCCTATGACCTGGGGTTTTAAATAAGCTTTCCCTACTTCTTGGCCTGCTTAGACTCTTAAGAAAGGCTTATGAATATGCTAACAGTTTTTCCCTAGTATTCCCAAAAGTCGCTGGAGATTCTTTGATTGTCTAAATAGACGTCCCTTAGGTCAGTTTGGGTGTCAGTTATTCAAGAATTTTAATATGACCTGGATTCCAATGGATTGTTCGTTCGCGCTTGAAATTAGTAGCTCCTTCCGTGTTGGTTTTTTTCACTGCTCTTTTTAGAAGTCTCCCAGCCTAACAGCATCCACATATTAAAGATATTTCCAGCTGCTTGCTTTCTTATAATTATTTTTTAAAGCCTTATCGTCTCATCCACCATCCTCGGCTGCTTAAATTTTGTTTTGAGCCAATTGAACTCCAGTCACCTTTGATCTCCCCCAATCAATAAGTTGTGGGAAACTCTGTTCGGAACTCGTCCTTCCCTAATTAGTCTTCAAGTAAAACCAAAAACATTTACGGGCTATGTTTTTGGTTGTTTTTGGTGTGAACAGGTGGGAAAATTTAAGCCCGTCGAACATCGATGGGGGGAGGGGCGGCGGGCTATGTGGTCAAAAAGTTTTGCCTCAAATTGACTGACAGCAGCTGCAACAGCCACACAACAAGCAACCCTCCCCAGCCGGCATACTAACAAGCTTAATGAACCCTTTCAAATCACAGACATCGCTCAATGCCAAAAAACATTAAGACCAAAAGCGCCAGACGCAACAAGACAACAACAGCCAACAACTTCCACCAAGAACTACGTGCCGAAAACAACAACAACAAGCTCTAGGGAGGCGGGCATAACATTCTGGACATGCCAAGTTCATTATGAGAGACCAGAAGAAGGTCCCCAATGCGAGTCGCCCACAGGGAGTCCGTTCGCTTGGGGGGCCCTCAATGAAGTTAAAGGACTTTTTAGTGGTGCCTCAAAAAAGAGGGGGCGTGGCGGGCAGCGGCTGCGCTGCACTAACCACAAAGGTCGTCATTGCAGTCGCCACTTGTGCTCGTTGTTGTTGTTGTTCTTTGGCGCCAAAAGTCAAGCGGCTGCCCCACATGCGGGCCCATTACAAACACTTTGTCGGGGCGCCTTGTAAAGTTTCGCACCATGAGAAAGTTTTTTTCCTCCTCCGATTTCTTTCTATATTTCTGGCCTGTTGTTGTCGTTGTTTGGCTTGTTTCACGCCCGGCGAAAGTTTCCTCTGTTTTGTTTTTTTTTTTTGGTTCGACAATGAAATTTTTTGACTGCTGATTGTTTGCCGTTCAATGTTATTCTTCCGGTTCCTGTCTTCATTTTTGTTTCTTTTTTCACTCCAAGCTAAGGGAGCACACGGTTCGTTATACTTAGCAACTGACAGTAAATTGAAAATGGAAAGTTTTATTTTGCAGTTCGAGTTTATTGCGTTCTCAAGCAGTTGAGGCAGCGCAAAGTCCGTCTAACTAGTTCAGTCTGGGCAGCCCGCAAAGGTGCGAGAGACGCCTGCAGGGCTCGCCAAGGCGCCAAGAAAACTTCAGAGTTTCTCACAGAAAAAATCAATGTTTTTAAATGAACGAATGAATGGCTTTAAAAAAACAGTCAAAAAATTCTATAGGAACTTTTCAAAAATCATAAAATAGATTTCCAACAAAACCCAACAATCTCTATCTACGTGGAGCTACGTAGACTCCTTCTCTTACCTTTACCCCTGTACCCTTGGGTATAAAAAGTTTACGTTGAGCTAATCAGAAAATGACGAGGAAATTTGCGATGAAAACTTTAAACAAATTAGATAAACGACTTTAAATTTGGGGTTCTCTAAAAAATCAAAGTGCCCGTCATCGATTGGAATTTACGAGCCACACACAGGCAAACATTCCCGTGGCCTCCTCCCACACAAGCTGTGAAAAGTTCGCCTGCATTTTTCCAGCAATTTTCACACGCAAGCTGCCATGATGGCAGCTGCCCCAAGCCCCCCGGCAAGTCAACTTCGCAGGGGCTGCATGACAGCTGCATTTACGCAATTTTACGCATAAGTGCAGGAAGCTAAAAGCCATTTTTTTATCCTACGCTGTTCCGCAGAGTTCGGCAGGGGGGAATTTATTAATATGACAAGCGAAATGCGGCAAGAAATCGGCGTGTGAGTTTTTTGGCCAAGTGATTCGCTAAGGAACTGAAAGAATGTTTAGGCAAGTGGAAAATCAAGCTTTCTTCGCGCGAAAATTTAAATTTGATGCTTGGCCGTGAGCAGGCAGTTTTCAAGAATCTGACACTCATTTTTTTGGCTCTGACAAATTACCTGGGGGGCTGGAGGCGCTGCCAATAACTCAATCAAGAAGATTCGCTGGCGTAACATTGCGGCCGACCGGTTTGCCGCCTAAGCCGATTTCCGCTTGTTTGCCACGCAATTACAATTTGTCAGTGTGCTGACGCCACAAACGTCGGCAATGTCGGTTGGAAATATATCAAACGGCTAATTAGGGATTACCAGCGCCCCACACGCCCACACCCACGTACTCGGCCCACTGGCACACATTGTGGTCCCCGCAGAGGAAGTCGAAGGAAGTCGCCGGCGTTTGCTTTGTCTTAACACTTTGACTGCCTGGCTTTAGTTGACTTTCGTCTGGCTAAAGCCACAATCACCCACACGGAGAGCTGCGAATCTTACATAAACCAGGCAACACCCACAAATCTCGGTTGTTATCAGGCATTGGTTAATTACTGTGGATTTGTCACGAACGCCAGGATGTGGCTTTGAAAGGTTTAAGAATTCTTTTTAAAACTCTCTGATGGAGAAAAGTTCTATAGATTTCTTCGCTAAAATATGTTTAAAGTCGGCCACGCCCAGGCCTAATGACCATCTGTCCTGCGGTCACAATAAATAACGCAAAGCGCATTTGTCATACGCCCCACTCATTGACCAGGACTCCACCCAAAGCCCTGTTCTTCAGTCAGCCGTAAACGCCCACCGTAATGTCCCAGCGCCGGCCGAGAGTACCTTGGCCTTTGTCGTGCTCTCAGGACGTGTTGGGTTGTAAATCAGCTCATTAGTTAAGTTGCTGATGGTTGGCTGGCTGGCCTGCCCTGACCGTGTTGGGTCCACGTGCTGGGCTGGCTACCTTGCCTGCTTTCCTTTCGTTAAGCTTCATTTAATCAAAACAAAAACTTTGACCAAAACGCCCCCGGCAAGTGTGTGTGGTCGAAGTGTGGGTGTGAAAAATTACCAATCAGCCAGCAATAACCGCTCCAATAGCTGGCCAATATGCCGCTTTGAATGCTAATAAATCTCGTTAAGGGCTTTGGCTGTTTAAGTTTAACCTTTTGTCGTCCATCCATCCCCGAGACTTCCGACAATTTAAGCCGCTTACCGTCTCCTTCTCGACTAACCTGATCAGAGATAATTTTGGCCCGGGGATTGATGAATATGGTGGCTTAAAGAGTAACCAGAAATGTTGAAGATTTCATCTCTATTAACTTGGAGTATCTCCGGTGTTAAATTGTTATTCTTATAAGCTCACGAAAATGGGGATTTTCAACTTTGGCCGCGTGCCCCAAAACTTCAACTAAAACAATAATTTTTCACAAAGTGGCCGCCGGCAAAACCCACGCACCTTCCAAAGCAAAATTCAAAACAAAAGAAGACCAATGTTGCCCTCAAAAAAAGAAAACCCAAGAAAGAACAACAGCCAGCGTAACGAGAGCGCTAAGTACGCCACGGCCACGAACCCCCCGGCGTCCCAGAGTCCCGGAGTCCCTCCGCCAGGTATTGCAGTAATAATGACGTCAAAGTTGGCAAGAGTTTTTCGTTTTTCATATTGTGGCAGCGGCAACCTTCCACTTGGCCCGGGGGCAACGCCACACTATGATAATGATAATGGCGGCATGCGGGCCGCGATGATACTCCGGCGATTCTTGATGCTGATAATGGACGACGCGTTGCTGATGACTGGGAGCAGCAGCGGCAGCAGCCACTCTGCTAATCTTAATTACTTTTGTTTAATTACTTTGACGTTTTGCGCCGTCAGGAAAGTAAGTTCCCATCCTTTTGTTTCACGGTCTCGATGCCCGGCGGGACTTGGCCAGGGTTTCTTTTAAAATAAATAATGTTTACTTATTATTTGGGGCCGGTCGACCGGGCAAACTTTGCGCTCACCTTTGTCGACTTTAACTTGGTTTTTTTACGCTCTTTGTGCCTTTTTTGCGTCCAACAAACAGGGTCCATATGGTTTAGGGCGTTTTTTCGTGCTCGACGAAGGCATTTTTTTGGTAAACTAATTTGGTGATTAAAATCTGTGGCGGCCAGCCAACCAGCCAGCCATCTAAGCCCAAAAGTCAACCGGGGGCGCTTGGTTGGCTACTCGTAACCAATTAACATAATAATGTTGATTTTTATTGCTTGCCAAAAGTTTTGTCATTCCACTGGGAATCGCGGAGGCGAGCACTGCCGCCGGCCAAAGGCGGAGGTCAAATTGTTTGCCTACCTTAATGAGAAGGCGCGACACAATGGCCCCGGCCCGGCCCGCGGGCTGACAGCTTGGTCACGCCCATTAAAAGTTTATGCGGCTTTAAAGTGGCTCATAGGCAGGCGATTTGATGGCATATTAGGCAGCACAAAGTTGGCACTAAAATTGTAAGCGCTACAAATCATTTTATGGCCCACAATAAAAATCGCACGCCCTCACCACCGACGACGGGCCACATAAATTCCTAGCACCCCGAAAACTATGCTATAAAATGTGACATGCCGTCAAGGGGAAGCCAAGCTGAGCGCGATTTTACGATGGAGAAGGCTGAATGCCAAAAACAGGAAATCGTTGGCTTTATTTTGTTTTGGTAAATTTTGTGATTTTCCGCTTAAATCTTAATTAGTTCGATGATGGTAGCAGTTTAGTTTTTTTGGCTTTTAAAGTACACAAAGGAACATAGATATAATATTTGTTGGATAGAAAAAAAAAAACTCGCTTACCCGAAAGATAACTGAACTTAATTAAATCTATCATTCCTGTCTCTTCAAAACTCTTTACACCTTGACCATTAAGATTATATATTTTATCCATAGACATGGTTAAAAATAGACATTTAGATTTCCTGGATAAGTATTTAATTCAGAGTAAACTCTCAACGACTTCTGTCAATAGCGGCTTCAAAAATCTGAACTGACTCCAAAACTGACTCTTTCAAGGAGTCCTTTCTTGCCGTTCTCTCCTTTGATGTGTGCCTGTTCCACATTTGATTGGTTTAGTTGTGGCCTCAATGGCCCTCAAGCAGGCGGTTTCTCGAGGGAGCTTCTCTCCCCAATACAATTTTCGCACTTTGAATTGATTTACGGGGCAGCTCCTTCTATAAATTGGGATTCTTTTGAATCGCATAACTTTAAAGACCCACAAAGCTGACCGTCAGACAGCTGGGCAGGTTTCTGGCTAGTCGAAGGCACTCGAGCATCCCGACAGCCATTGAGGGATGCAGCGGAAAGGTTGCCTCAGATAGAAAACGTTGATAGGAAAACCACAGGCAGTGACAGCCGTTGAGAGAGCAAGCACTCGAATTGCTTGTCTACTTAGCGGGTCCGGCTGACAGGGCAAAGAAAACGTGGGAGGTATTTTTTCCGGCAGGTGAAAAGCAGGCAATGAAAATTCCACACCCAGTGAAAGTTTTTAAGGTACACCAGAAAATAAAACAAAATTCAAGCTATCAAGTTGAAGTTCTTCGGATTTACAGTCAACGAAAATGGTTTCGGGATTTGCCACAGCGACGACGGCAGCTCTGCAAATCTTCGGCTTCACCTTCTTCATACACCAGGACCTTGAGAAATGCTCTCCAGGCCCCGCCCTCTCCAGTTGGCTGTTCATTTTGGCCATGATCTTTCTGATCTGGGACCTAAGCTTGATCCCCAAACGTTACCTGCCGCTGCCCAAGCGCATTCACCTGGCCGTCGAGATTGTCCTGGCCGTCTTCCTGGCCGAAATCACCATCCTGGTGGGCTGGTGCAGCCTCGAGCGTATGGTATTTCAGATGGCCCACGTCTTCTGCATGGGCCACAATTTTTGCGAGTACAGCTTGACAGCCGTGATCACTTTGCCGATGGCCACTTTGGTGCTGTTCATTGTGATGCAGGCGGCCTTTCCCCGCCTCCAGCTGCGATCGCTGATGTATGAGCTGCTGAGCGGCCTGCCCCCCACTTGGGGCATTGCGGATAAAGTCCAAAACCTGGAGAATTATGCCAATGGCCTGCATTGCTTTTGTAAGCTGAGCCGGGAGACCCGCCTGCTCACCATTGGCCAAGTGTTGCGCAGCCAAACCCAGCGAGTCGCCGCCCGTACGGAATACTAAATTCGAAGTATGTTTATCATGCGATTATCATACAAATTTATGCCGAGTCCAGGCAAACAACAGATGTTTGTTTTCGTTTCGTTTTTTAGGAAGGGAAGTGGACAAAATCATCGAAAGAAAAGTGGCTTCTGACCAGCTTTATGAGTTGCCTTAGTCATTTTCTAAATGGAGGCCTTATTTTTCTTATCTGTTTGTTTTTAATTTTTTCTTTGGCTTCGTCGATTTTGTGTTATCGCTGGGCTATTTCAATTTTCAATTTCGCCCAACTGTCAATCGGTTTGGTGGGCTGTCGGCTGGCTGTTCTGCCAATTGATTTGCCGTAAATTGTGTTTTTAATCCGATGCTCCTTCGACCAGAACAATAACAACGCACAAAAACCAACCGAGACCTTTGACAGGCCCAGGCGATTGCACCTGTTAATGAGCGTGTCAGGGTTATTTATTTATTGCGGGGAAAGGCACAAAATAAACACACGCAAAAGTAGGTTACTTTCTCCCAGAGAACGACTGATGTAATTTATTTTAGACAAATCGATTAAATTGCAAATTGCACAACATCAAAAGGCCAAGCGAACCGAAGGTGAAAAAGCCTACGAAAAAAATCATTCGTTGGGCCTAATAAAATAAGGGCAACCCTATTTTTAGGCAAGGAAATATGATTGGCATTTTTGCGAATCGTATTAGTGTCACTCATTCGCCTGCCACGCCCCTCCACAGCGCCCATCCATCCAGCGTAAAACAAAAGACAACCCCGACGCCCGCTTTCTTCCCAGCTGAATAATTGAATTTGTGTTTGTGTTGATTTGATGTAACGTACGTAGGTATATTAAATATTTCATCCCCTCCTCCTATGCTCGCTCGGCGGCGGCAGAGCTCACGTAGTCCTGTCAGCGGGAACACAAGTCCTTCAGGAAATGACTGCTCGAGTCGTGTATGTGTTTTTTTTTTGTCTTTAGACATTCATTTCATTGTTTGTATTTCGCTTTGGAATTTGATTAACTACAACTGCATGTGTCTTGCTGGTTGTCTCCTCTCCCCTGGCTTTCCTTTTCTCTCTGCAAATTTGCCAACTTGTGCAGCGGGGCGTCGTCGGCTTTATGGGAAAACAATATTAGAGCTGCTGGAGCAAAAGGATTGTGTTCCAAAAGCCCCAGTAAGCATGCAAACGAGCGAAGTGTTCTCAAAAGCATGGGAATTTAATTCTAGAAGGTTGAAGAAGGGTAAACTAAAGTGAGAAGTGTCAGATTAATGAGACTTGTTACTGAAAGATTAAGAAATGTCTTTAAAATAATTCAAGAAGGTTTGGTTATTAAATATCATAAAAACGTTCTTTCGAAAGAATTTAATTGTGTGTTTACCGATAAAATCGAAGCTTAAGTCAATATAAATCAAATAAATATTTGGAGAGTTTATTTTATAGCAAAGAAAGGTCTTCAAGAATTCACAGGGATATTTGATCTTCTCTTCTATGAGAATCGTACTATCAACTTTAACTTTAATCCAAATGCTTAAATATTTACTTTACAGACCACAAAGATCGGTGGAGAGATAATTAAGCCTTGAATCCCTTAAAATGCTGAGAGGAGTCGATCTAGCCCCATTTTTTTTTTTGCCTGTTTGTTTATCTGTGACTCGTTGAGCAGATTTCCATCCCACTTTTTAGGATTTATGTTTATTCTGTTTAAATTCCTAAATTTTCTTTTATGATGGAAATGTTTTTTGTCGTGCTCAATTAAGAATTTGTTATTTTTACTTCTCTTCCATGAGAATCGTACAATCAGCTTCAACTTTATTTCAATTTCTCTTTAATTATTGTAATCGTCGTTAGGTTTTTCTGACGTTTAGAGATTTGCATAAATTTTGTTTATACATTTTAGTTGCTTTGATAAAAACAATCGCTCTCCAATGAGATCGACTGATCCCCCTCAGAATGATCTTCAATATCAATAAAACTACAAATATTTTGTATTTTGCCGGGGAAGAATGAAGTCTTGGCTAACCAACAGGTAGTTTAAATAATTCTCCAGGTGTTTTAACTTTTTCTGAGAATTAATTTCTATTTCTAGCTGGGTATAATATAAATAAGGAGAGCAAGGAAAGAAATCCTCCCTTTACCCTCCGCAAATCATAAATTTTAGTAGCAACTTCGGCCTCGTAGAACGGAGGGACATTTTGGAGAGGTCGGAAGAGTTCATTTATTTTTCAAAGTTCCACAATTTATTGCTTAAGGTTTCAAGGGATTACAATTCTAACTTTCGATTCTCTTTAAACATCTTCATTAGAAGAGCCCATTTCTTAACTTAAACTTTCCTTTTTGCTCAACAAAGCCAATTAAGTGCTTTGTGAGTCTATTCCCTTGGTTTAAAATGGGCCACTCAAGGACAAGTTGAAAATTATCCGTTGCTGACTCATCAAGTCAAATAAAAGACAAGCAATGGCAACAAGGACAAAACAGTCGAGAAACTTGGACATTGCCACTTAGCCATCAACAAGAACAATGCCAACAAAGGATCGGGGGAAACTAAAAGTCAAACGCATAAACCGACCAAACTTGGTTGATATTTGTTGCTATTGTTTTGTTTATGCTACGGCCACTTGAGCTGCTTTTATTTTATTGAAGATTTGTATCAAAATGTCAACAGGACGTATGTCAACAAAGCGACAACAACGCCAACCGTCGTCGTCGCTGTCGCCGTTGTCTGGGAGGGCAAAATGGCAGCTAAAGTAGAAAAATTTCCCGACTTTCTTGTTGAGCTGCTGCAGCTCCGACTCGTTCGGTTCTTTTCTCTTGCCATTTTTTAGTTTTCTTATTCGAAGCCAGGACAAATAAAATGTTTGCTTAAAAAATTGCAGACACATGCAGCAACTTCGATCCCACTCCCCCGTCCCTTATCCTGGAGTCCTGCCTCTCCTTGATGATTCGGCAGGGACCTTGGAATTTACTGCAGTCACGACTTGTCGCTGACACAAATACATTAAAGAATACCCTTACCTCTTACCCCGTACCCCCTGGCCTGGCCCTGTGTGGGTAGCGTACACATTTTCCCAGCGTAAACTGTTGACAGGGCAGCCAAGGGGCCGTGGGACGTGGATCTGCCCGAGAGCGACTGCCAAGGAGGTCTGAAGTGGCAGGTGAGAATGTTTTTTTGGCTTCGCTGCCAAGGTGCGTGCCGATAATCTGTTAAGAAAACATATCATTGGCGCTATTGATGCCGAACCAGGCGATTTTGACAAGGTGCTCTTTTTTTAAAGGGCCAATGAAAAGAAAAAAGGAAAGCAGCAGTTCTGTGGGTTTCAAGGAGTCTTTAGAATTAAAAGAGATTATTTAAAGATAAAAGATTCTATCGAATTTAAAAAGGAAAAAACTACCATTAACTAAAATATCGTCTAACCTTGTGTAAAGACTATTTGGAATCCCAAAAGGGAATTCCCACCGCCCTTGCTTTTAGCTCTTTTTGTTTCGTTATTTCTCCCTGCCGCTGTCTGGCTCTTTTCGATTCACTTCTATTATTAGCCACTTAGGAACTTTCATCTAATAATATCACTTATGATAACAAATCCCCAACTTCTGTTTTGTGGTTCGGTTTTGCCTCTGGCGACCCCTTTCAAGTTTCTATTGACACTTGTTTAAAACTGTCAAAAAGCATTCAAGTATCAACCAGGGGCCCCGCCCACATTGGGCGTCGTCTGGCTTTTTGGAGAACCCTTTTTTCCACAGCCACCTTGGTAAAGTGAATTCCTTTTTTTGTGGTCAACCATATGGCACGACCACACGACAGGCTGGCCGACAACAACAATCAGCACCACAGAAAAAAGGCCAGCAACAAAAAAGGGGAAACACGAATCGAGAATGGAGGTGGAAAAAGTTGTTAGCCAATTTACTAAATGTCCAGTGTGTTGGCTCGTTTGCCGCTTTGTGTACTTTTTGTGTTTCGTATTGAATAACAAATTATTTGTAGCATATGTTTAGGGGCCGGTCGCCGCCACCGGACCAACTTGCAGACGCCGGAAACTCAAAACAACAACAAAGTAAAATGGCTTTGTCGATGGCCAGTCAGCCAGTCAGCCGGCCGGCATATTGGTTATTCTGTTTGCCATTCGATTTTGAAAAAGGGCGCAACGCGTGTAGGCAAAAGTTTAGACAAATCTGTAAAGGAATTAGCCGCCCAGTGTGTAGCCTTTTCTGGGCGTGGTCGGTGATAAATGCGATATATTGACTTGATATGAACAACAATGGGCCCAGCCAACTTATAATGGCTCGCTATGAATAACCATTCGGCCACATTCAATGCCTTTAAAGCACTCAATTGCCTGCCCAACAAGCCGCAAGGAAAAGTTGACCAAGACCTCCCCTCAAGTACCCAGCGTCGTTGCTTTTTTTGTGGCCAACTATCTCTTCAGCAGGCTATGGATGCTTAGGGGGATTAGGATTGGGCTTTGTGGTCTTCCATTCGTCCCATCCGTTCAACTCTACGTGAGTAATTTTTCAACAAAGCGCCAGGGCCGAGGCGAGGCAGACACTCTGGCCGGGCGACTTGCCGACTTTATGTTCGCATCATCAGGCCGTCAGTTGGCTGGTCTAGAATTCTCAATGGTTATTGCCCATTTGCAGTAGTTGTGAGACATGCTAGAAAAATTGGGGGGAAAAGGTAGCGTTTGAATTCCTCAAAAATGCACTAAAAAATTCGCCAGCCTGTGAAACAATTTGTTGGCCCCTTCCATGCTGCGCCTTCCCGAGACTTCGTTCATTAAGTTTCTTTCTGCGCCGACGGAAAATAAAAATTTATAGCCGCAGGTTCAAAGGAATTTCCGGTGGCTGTGGTCTGTGTTTTCAATTGCAGTCAATAAATTCGGTGGCGCCTCCGTTGCAGTTTATAACCGATTGCCCAAAAGTTCACCAAAGCGCCCATAGATTTTCTTTATTTCGGAAATCGCAGTTGCGTATTTTAAATCGTCGTCGCTGACTTGCCGTTCGCAATTAGCGGGGGTTAATTACCTGCCCTAATTAGAGACCGACTGCCATACCGTCCAGATCAGGTGTGCCATGAATCATTCCATAAAAAAAAAACACCAACCACTAAGGTCAGTCGGGTGGGGGGCTGGGCAACACCGAGGTAATTAGCAGGATTTTGCGACCAAAAACGAAAGTAGAAGGAAATTAAATTTCTATGAAATATAATCGGATAGAAGTTTAAACTTTCTCCCTCAAATTGAAGGTAATCTTTAGAAGCATTTTATAATTAAGTTTTGCATAAACTTTCAAAATAATTTACATATTATTTTCGGTAAAAGATTGATTGTGAAAAAATCTTAAATAATTACCCTTGAATATTCCCAAAAATATTGATATATCCCCAGTTCATGTGACGTTTGCTTGACCTGCTGGTCGAAGCGCAACTAAACTTTTATTGGGCATAACTCCGACTTTTATAGCCGATGTGTGGCCAATGGGGAAAGCCCGAGAGTCGGCTGAACTTGCTGCGATTGGCGTGCATGTCCTTTTTGATGTGGCCGAGATGAAAGTTGGCTGGTGCTAGGCAAAGCTAATGCCCGAAACTTGAAAGTTCTGCAAAGTTCACAGCCAATTCAGGGGAAATTCACCCATATTTTAACACCATCCTTGATTTTCTAACAGATTCTGTCAACAACATAAAAGCTCTGCTGTTATTCTAGGGGTTATCCTGCATTTAACAGGGCTGTTAGGATTTAAGAGAACATCGGTTCGACTCTCTCTGTTAGGCTTTAATTTACACGAAGTCTTAACAGGAAACCCGATAGCCGAAGGCTAACAGCGGTGGCTTGTAGGGTTAACAGAAGAACTGGGAAGCTGCCCACTGTAATCCGATTAGCAGAAGAAAATCCTTTAACAGAATTAAAGAGAAATATCTGTTTTTCGCCAGGATGTTAAATGCCTGTGAGTTTCTTTCTGTTAATGCAAATTGGATGTTATGAAATCACAAAAATTATTGGTGGTTCATTGAATTAACTGCCCTAAAGTCGCTTTATTGATTTATAAATTTAGCCAAAATATATCTCCCATATCCTTTAAGCCGGCAAATGATTTCTGATGCCTTGTATTAATTTAATTAGTTAGTGTATCAACCGATTGTATTCTCTTAATTCCTGGCCAAATGTTCGTGGGTGTAAGGGTCGAAAGGGCGAGAAAACCTCAGTGTACGCGCTTTTGTGGTTGAAACAAATTAAGTGGAATAAATGCGGTTGCCTCTGACTTTTCACCTGCACTGACAACAGACACGGACAACAACCCGACAAACAAACAGACAGACAGAGAGACGGTGAGACCGCCAGACAGACGCAGGCTTATGATTTTCAAAAAGCCAACAGACACACACGCCCACGCACACACCCAAACACACGTACAGCTTTGTGTGTAAATGCCTTTTTGGTTTCGCTGT
This sequence comes from Lissocephala sabroskyi, assembly GCA_037075105.1. Taxonomy (NCBI): domain Eukaryota; kingdom Metazoa; phylum Arthropoda; class Insecta; order Diptera; family Drosophilidae; genus Lissocephala; species Lissocephala sabroskyi. Next base: position 25,826 of record JBAMCP010000827.1, read on the forward strand.
TTTTGACATTTGAACTCATGTGCATTAAATATTCAGAATGCAAGAGGCAACAGCAAATTGCGAAGACCGACGGACTGGGTACCAAAATTACCGACCCTCACCACCGGTTTATCAATTTGTGAAAGATTTTTATGGTAATTTATACCTTCAAAAAAAAAAAAAGAAGAAAAAGTAGAAGAGACGGAACAAGGAAATGCTCGAGTATGCCGAAATTGGCGAGGAAATCAGACCGAACTTTCGTTGGCCAACTCAAGCTGAAATATAATTAAAGTAAAGTATCCTGGAGGAATCAGACTCGCCTTTCACTTGCCAAAGGTGAAATCCCAAAAAATAACCAACAACTGATGAAAAAATTTATATAAACCAAAGTGGAAGGAGGTTGGCATTTGAGCCCTCAGCAACGAATCTTAAATACTCTGCAGCCGGCAGAGTCTAAAGGTTAGGGGGATAATTTAAATATGAACGATTAAAAAAACTATAAAGATTTTGCCTGTCCGATCCATTTAAGCTTTAAGGTATTACTTGAATTTATCTTCTTTTTGTTAACTTCACGGGAAAAACTAAAATACTCAGTTGTGTTTGAGAGCATTGAAAATGGTTGAGTGGAGGTGCTGGGGGTTTGGATGTACCTAGGATTGGTCTGGGTACTTACTTTATATACCGACTGGCGAAACTTGCCCCAGACAGACACAGACACAGCCACGCCCACGTCCACAGCCACAGGCACTTGATGTGCGGTTGCCCTTCTCGAGGCGGTCGCGCCAGCATTCTCAAGTGGATTGGGACCCAGGAAGCATCGCTCTTGGCCATAGCCACGTGGAAAATCTTATGCAACTTTGAAAATGCGCCGGCGAGGGGCCGGCCGACCTGTGCGGGGCATACAAATAAACATTTCTTCCTGCAACGAAACAGACAGAAAAATATTTTTATAATTTCCTTATATTTTTTTCGCTTTTTGCCATGAAAAAAAATTTGCATTTTGTGCCTGCCATTTCCGTTGCTTTTGCCACTCTGCCATTTCCGGTCTTGATCGCCGTAAGTGTGGCTGGCTGGGTGGGTGTGCCCAGCCGTGGGGTGTGTTTTGGTTTGTTTATTCTGGTGGGATTGCCTAAAATTTGGCAGCGATTAAATTAAATTTTTGGCCCAGCGCACAATCGGCTTGATTTTCAATGAAATTTAAATGAAATTTAACGACAGGGATTTCGCATTTTTTTTGCCGCGTATGTCAAATATTTCAATATGGAAACACTGAATGAAATTAATGTAAAAGGATAATTGAAATTGTAGCACAATGCAATTTGTTTATAAATCATTGGCCAAATTTTAACTACACGGCTTTTTAATCTCCATTTATTCCATAAACCCTGCAAATTACCAACCAGTTTATTAAAACATAAATAATCGCCCCTCACAGTTCTTAATGCCAAATTACAAACCTCTAATTTCCTGGCCATTTAAATATCAATTGTAAATTCTATTACAAGAGAGAGGAATTAATTCCTTAAATTTATAATCCTTCCAAATTGTTTATAATTTGGGGCCACGCTTATTTTATTTTTTTTACTAATTGAAAAATTTACTTAATTTAAAGACTTATTTATAAAAGTAAATGGAACTTTACCATCCATTCATCAGAGCTTGGCAAGGCTTAGGAGCGGGACATTTCATAGTTCTCTATTATTTTCCTATTGCATCAATAATTGGATTGAGGATGAATGCTGCACCATTTCTACTCTCTATGCTATAATTAACTAATCTTAAACTATCGCTATGAACTCTGATTTTTAAGGGTTTTAAGCAAGCCTTTTCTGAAGAACTTTTCCCTTTCGGTAACTTTGAAACTTCCTATTCCGAAAGGTTTAAAAAGAAACCCATCCCTTCTCTCGATTTGTACATTCCCTTTAAATTCCAGCTGCAGTTTTTTCTGGTTTACTTTTATGGCTGAAAACCAATTACTTTATTTCCCAAAAAAGATTGCGGCATACTTTTCATTTAAGGCTCTTTAAGTTTTCTGCAACTTTCTCTTAAATTGTGGCTGCATCTCTTGTATCGCTGGTGCGATTGTCAGCCTGATTTATACGCAAATTGCTTCTCATTATATATTCGTAAAGCCACCCAACTCAATTTGCAGCTTTGTGTTCCTTAGCTAGCCGACCAGACGGTTTATGTGCGGCGCCAGCTCTTTGAATTCCCAGCAAATTAAACAACAAAAATCAATCAAACATGAAATTTTATAATTTATGCATATACCATCGCCACTGTCAACCGTTGCCGCTTCCCCAACTGCCCTCCCAACGCTCTTTACTATTCGGTTGGTCATCGGATTGCATGAAAGTGGGCGAACATTTTGAGGCCTAAAAACTTTAATTGGCCGCCTGCACAAGTTGAAGGGCAGTTATTGTAATTAACATTTAAAATTATCAGGCCGTCATAAATAAATGAATGAATGTCGAGGGGACTGGGATACGCGGCGTCAGCTTCGAGGGGAGCATTGGCCACAAAACAGCTTAAAAACAAAAAAAACTTCACAGACGTGCATAAATTCAGACAAGGACAATAAGCAAACGGAGCAGAGTGGCTGGCCGAGGAGCAGGGAGGCCGGAGGACCTCTTCACGCAGCCAAAAGCAAATATATCAAAGCGCCAAACGGCATGCCCGCCGACGGTCGACTGCCGACCACCAAACCAAAACCGACAACCAGCAGTAAAAGCATAAATGTATAATTTAAATAAAATTGCATTAATATGTTTTCAAAAGCGAGGCAAGCGCGCTCGTGTCGAGCCCTCCACACAAGATGGGCAAAGCGGCAGCGGGCACGGGCGGCGCTATAACTGCAAGCTGGTAGCACTTGAAAGCGCCCGAAAGTCAGGCCCGGACACGGACATGGACGGCCAGAACGCCGTCCGGCCGGCCGGGTCAGAAGCGTCAGACGAGCCGAGCGAATGGGCACACGGCCAACCAAACGAACGGCTGCCTCTTCTGCCTTTGCTGTGTGTCCTGCCTGCCTGCCGCCTGCCACATAACTCATTCCCGCACAGCAAGCGTACAGCACACTCAGTTCACACCAAAATCAAAAAGCAATAATGATGCTCAAAAAGAGAACAAAAGTGGTGCACAAGGAGCGGTCGGAAGGCGCGCTCCTGGGGTGCCAACAGCCCCGGCAGAGCTTCGTCCGTTCTCACCCCATTCCTGGTCTTTATGACTTTACGTGTGCTCGGGAAGTTGTAGTATTTGTCGTTATAAATTTGACATCAATTGGCGCGGCATGTGGCAAGGAGGCGTTGGCCCGAGTGGGCGGGTGGCTGGCCAAAGGATGAGGCATCCGGCCCCATCAATTGGGGGGGACGAAAAGCAACAAACGAAGGGTCGTTGAGAACTTGAAATACTCATAAGTCGTTAATTGACCAAACCGCAAAAGATTTCGGATTTACGACTCCAAGGGGGCGTTGATTATCTTTTTGAATTATTAAGCCGAGCAACGGGGATTTTTCTAGGGAGTTTTTTTTCACGAATGCTCGAAAGCGAAATGGGAATGGAAATATTGGCAGAATTTTCTTAGAACAAAGAAATTTAAGAAATAATTATTTGTGTGTTTAATGCTCAGGTTTTTTTTAATCAAATCATCTTTAAATACGATAGAGATTAGTTGAGATAATCGGTTCATTGCAGTCCAGTTGAAGTTGAACAATAATAAATTTTTTTACCTTTTCTTAATGTAATTACTTTCAATCCAATGTAATCTTTAGGGACAGACGCGCCCTTAGATGACCGGTCCGCACCTTTTATTATTGGAAATCAGTTTTAAAGGTTTTTTTTTAACTTTAAGGCTTTATAGAAAAATTGTTCCAAATGATTTATTGAATTATTATTGCCCATCGTTAGCCACTGATTTTTCCCATCTTTCTGGTAATTTTCGGATACCAGCTCGGAAGAAAAGTTTGTCTTTCGATGCGATCCATAAATCGGTCTTTATATAAACTCAATGTTCCCTCGCCCCCAATCAATCAGGCAAAAACAAAATGCAACTGCTCAGCTCTTTTTGTAGAGGCTACAAAAATTAATTCTCCAAAAAAGGTCTTTAAAATTAAAAAAATTATTATAAATTCTTGAATATGCACATTTTTATTTGTATTACAAAATCTTTCAAGATGTGCGAGACTCAAAATATTTAAGCTTCGCGGTTTTTAATCACTGACCGACTCTGGTTGCTATTGAATACTCAAGAAGTGGTTCCTTAATTCAGTTCCAAACCGAAATCATATAAAATGAAGAACGGGAACTAAAGTTTTCTTAGGTTGTTTTTTGTGGCTAAACTGCTTTGGCAAAATAATTTCCGCTCTGCTTAGACTCTGTTGAGTTTTTTTTTACAACCAAACATCGTCGCGTCTTTTAAGCTTTCCGTCGATGTTTCTATGTTTTAATTTCCAGCCCTGCGATGGGTTAACAAAGAGGGTGGAAAGTGCGCCTGGGCTGCCAGCCAGTCGAAAAGAATTTAGTGAAGGATAAAACCAAATAAGTTGCGTACAAAGTCTTCTTGCTATAAAGGGCGAGTTTCATAGCAATGTAAACTTTTACGTTATCTTGGGCGGAAAGTTTGAAATTAAATTCAGAAAGCTTTTTTGAAAGTTTGGGGACAACTTCCTGAAAATATGTAAAGAATTTACTTGTATCCTCTTAAATAAGAAATGAAAACTATTTGCAATTTCGTGACTTTCCTTCATTCTTGACAATGAATTAATTTCTCATATTGAATTACTTTTTTATCTCGACAGGCAACAGACACCAACTGAATGATGTGTATAATGCGCTGTGTAATCCGATCCTATGATAATGTGGCCCCAGCCACCGGTTGGCCTGAAACCGACAGCAGCCACTTAACGAGTCCCCAGGACCGTCCTGGCGTTGCCTCGGCTTCTCTACGGCTGCCGGCAGCTTTTCAATTTCATGCGCCTGCAAAGGCGGCAGGACATAAACAAAAGTGCAAGCGTTTCATGTCGACGCATTGAAAATGACGCGCCCCAGACGCAGGACCCAGCAGGCTGCCAGGTGCAAGCGGGTAAGTCCATGGAGTGTGAATTCTTTTCGCAATAAGGACGCGGGATGGGCGACGACGCTTTCGATTCAAATGCACGTCACGTTTTTAGCCACTTTTTGGTGACAGCGCCGGCAGACGGCCGCCCAAACTTCCACTGGCAGACTAAACCGGGGCACGTGTTTCCTAGGCCCTTTCCTTTCCCGCTTCAGGCAGACGGCGGTGACTTTTTCAAGTGCATTTTAAAATGGCATATAATTTTTCCGGGTTTTTTTTTATAAATTTCCATGGTGGTTTTTGCGGCCAGCGGCGGATTTGATGCGTTATTATTCAATTGGCGATTCGTTGGCGGGGTCCGTGCCGCTTATTTATTGGCCAGGAAGCAGTATTGAATTTGGTGCGCACAGTGGGCTGTGGCTGGCAGTGGCTGACTGGCTTTTAGCCAAATTAAATGCAAGCATAAATGCTGGCCAATTAGCCGATCCCTTTCCACCCGTTGAGAGTTGGCAGTTTGGCGACTCTTTGCATAATTTAAGCGTTTTTATGGCGCGTCGAGTACGTGTTGGCATCGAGTATATAACCGACTCGCAATTATATGGGAAAATAATTACAGTTCAAGCATTTTATTGTTTACTTTATGGGCAAAGTTGCCCGGCCAGCGACTGACAAAGCGAGGCGACTTTCAGTCCCCTGGGAATTATTCTATTGCCTACTTATTGAGGCGGCTGGGCGTCGCCTTCGGAGTTTAAAATTTCAGTGCTTCATTAAAAAAAAGCATAAATTTCTCAGTGGCCTCAATGCCTTTGTAAACTTTTCGCATTTTCCAACCATTTTCCTGCGTAGCTGTTGATTGAAAGTAGCTCAAAATTGTTGCTGACAGTTGTAAAAATTTATTACATGCCGGGCAATTTTTTTAGGCATAAATTAAATTTATGAAAAGTTTTCAAATTAACCCAGTTAGGTGGTTGAATTCTCCAATCTATCATCATAAAGTCTAAAAGGCAACTCCGGTTCGATTGAAATAAAAACTTCAACCACAATAATAGAAAAAAAGATGAGAGGGCCCAGGGAATTTTATTTGCATGTGAGCCAAGCGGCTTTTCAATTCGTCTAGCAACATAAAACCGAAAAGCCAAAGCGAGCGAGCAACCAAAAAACGACACTGAAAATGGCAATGCCAACCCTTCCCCGCCGCAGACAGATGATGGGGAATAAAGTGAAGTTGTAAAAAATAAACAGGACGGGGCTGGCCGAGTGGAGTACTCAAGGCGATTTGCTTACTCGAACGGACGCGGGCTGGTGCGGTCGGCGTCTTAACAATTTCCTGCCAACTTCTGCTTCATTGCATATTTCCGTTTCCGTCTGGACGGACGTCCGTCGACGGTTGTCGGCGACAACAACGCCAGACATTCTCACACATGAGGCTGACAACAAGGATGGTCCCGTGTCCTGTTGGATTTCTCTTTTTTCTTTTACGATTCGCAATTATTTTTGCTCATTTCAGCAGAAGGAAACATGCCCGCAATTCCTCGAGGGGCAACTAAAAATAGGCAGCAGCCTCTGTCAGCTGGGACGGCTGCCAATAGACCAGCCAACTATTCAGACCAACTTGTCCTCGATGCCGTCACCCACCACCACCTCCGCCTGCCAAACCACAAATAACAATTTACATAAGTTGATATCCCAGCCAGTTGATATTTTCGTCAAGCATTCCATCCCGTTCGTTGTTTTTGGCCGGCCCGCTTATTCGTGCGCCTGGCAGCGAATCCAACGGGCTGGGGCCTCACAACCGGTGAGCGTAGTTTACATGGAAATCATTTTAACTGCAACGAAGCGTGGCATATGAACTGCCGATGGATACAAAGAGTTGCCAACTGTCAATGCAGCTGGGATGGCAAACAGATGGCTGGGACCTTGGGGCGTGTGCGATGATTTTTTCATCAAAACTTTCGCTTACTGTGGGTCCATTTTCGGGCTGGTTCATTAGGGCCCATTTGGCGCACTTTAGCTGCCCAAAGTGTTCTTCCAATTGGCCCCATAAACTGCTGTTAATTTCCATTACAAGACAACAAGCGACCCAGTTGCTCTGGCAGGAAAAATTAAGCAACCCTCAGGGGATTTGCTTCCACTGGCAATTTCTGTATGCAAAGGAGTCGATCCTTCCGCCACCATTCGGCGTCCTGGTGCTAAGTGAATGCGAAGACACCACAGCTTCTGCCTTGGCCAGGGGCAGGAGAAAAAAATACAGTGGCAAGCAAACCCAAGAGCCCAAGTGGCTAAACGTGACGAGCATACATTAAAAGCCTCGGCTCATACAGGACGCATGTTTTGGCCACAATAAATGCAAAAAAAAAGCGAGCGGCAGGCTGGGAAGGAGGGAAAAAATATGCATAAAGTGCAAAACATGCCGCAGATATGCGAACGGCAGCAGAAAACGCCAAAAATGAAAATGGAAATGGAAAAATATTCAATCAGACGGCCCCGGGCCGAAGGGTCGGCGGCTGAAGGTGTCGAGCAAAATGGGCAATGGAATTTTATATAGACGAGAACTTTTACAAGGGTTAAAGTGTCGGTTACAGCCAACCGAATTACATTTATTTGAGGTGATCAAAATTTAAGAATTTTGCAAAAACTTAAACGGGAATTTGTCTTAAATTTCGTTAAAGCTTCTCAGGGGAAAAAGTTTTCTTTCGATAGACTTTCATTATTAATTTTCCGGAGCGCAGTCTGCTCCGCTTGCCGACATTTAATTAAATTTTAAAGTAGACAAACCGAATCGGCGGCTACCCTCCGCCGGTTCCAATGGCAACCACCTGGCCAATTGTCTTGCCAACTGCGACGACGTAATGACAACAACGCCCGCCGAAACCACCCACCGTTCATGTGGCGCTGCTCTCCACAAAATTGGCCACGCAAAAAAGCCAAAACACTCGACACGCTGCAGCCAGCCAATTGGCAAAATGAGCAAAACAAGAAAGGACACGAACCAACCTTCACCTCATCCGAGAAGGGGCGGGGAAAGCGCCTCATTTTATATTTTTTAGGCGCTTCGCTTCCAGCATTTTTCTCTATTTTCTATGCAGAAAATCAAAATAAAACGTTTTTCGTTTCATTTGCAATGAAATTCGCAAGTGCGCCGCTCGCTGTCGCCGTCCCCAACGCCATTGCCCCGCTTGTTTTTGTTTTTGGCTCGCTTACAATTCTGCATTCAGCCCCCGGGTTTTCCTGTGTCGCTTTTTTATACTCTTTTGAAGTTAAATTTGGGCATATTAGCTGGGCGGGCTTAAAAACATTTCTTCTTAAACTCCCTTTTATTTATTAGTTCTTGTTCATACCGCATAATAATTGGGTTCTCGGGGACGGAGAAGCTAAGGTGTTTTGAGGACAGTTCTTTCATAATTCAATCACGATTCTTGGTATTTTGTTTATTAATTAAAATTCTTATTTAAATCAGAACTGAAAGGGGAGCAATGTTTCATATGTACCTCTTCCCTTCTTTTCTCTGTATTCCTTCTTCGCTCGATCACCTGAATATCGATTAATTTTCTATTTAACCATAAATCGCCCAGCTCTGTATCGCTGGCGGGGCTGATCGTCAAACTGAATGCAATTCGACATCTTTGGGTTGTCATTTTTCACTTTTCAAATAATTAAATGAATTTACGAAGTAAATAATAACTTATTTATCACATGGATTTTTTAATGGACCAATTAGACTAGATTTCGTTGACTTTATTAATATCTCAGGGACTGAAATTAATAAATTTGAATATGATAATCAGAAAGGGAACTGCCCTAAAAGCAGTTCTGCCCTGCCGCAATCTCTAGTTCCTTTTATTTTTGTGATATGCACAACATTCAGTAGAGACATCAATAAATTTTCAGTTTGCTTTGAATCTTAAGATCTTTGAAGATTTCAGGTCTCTTTGAATAGGTTGATAAAGAAATGAGAATGAATATTAATTTTTCGACTGATTTAATGCATCGAATTTTTCAAATCTTTCAATTTAGGGTATTCCTGGTTCTTTAGTTCAATGTGGATTTTTTATGCTTTCTCCCCTTTGTTTTTTGCACAAATCGTTTTCCAATACACCCCAATCACACCCGG
>JBAMCP010000828.1:0-34950 GCA_037075105.1 Lissocephala sabroskyi
GTATTATGTTTATTTTATAATAATAACATACCTGTAGTCTAAACCGTGCAAAATGAATTCGTGGCCCCTCCGCTTCATTGGCCTTTTGGGCTTCTTAAGCGTCGGTAAGCAGCCCCAGCCACACCCAAGCCTTTAATCAGGCTTATTGTGAATCATTAACGTGGGAAATTAATTAATTTGTGTGATTCGTTTAGCCGCTGCCCAATACAATCAGTTGGAGCAGCGCAACTGCATCATTCCGAAGATCCTGCAAGGCTCCTGGTTCTCCTGGGAAGTGGGCCTGCCCACCCAAACAGTTATCGACGCCACCTCCATGTCGAGGCGTGGCTATTGCATCAATTACAAGCGCCAACGGGGAGACGAGTACTCGTTTGTGTTTAAGGAGCACTCCGTGGACTGCTACCATTGCGTAAGGACGATTATCAGGACTCTCAATATTTTCGAGAAATTCGAAGGTCCTTGCGTGAGTTTGCCGCCGGGCCAGGAGCCCTCAGTAGAGAACGTGTGCCGCGGCATCAGAGACGACCAGCAGCTCATTACGCTCTTCAACGAGAACTTCGTGCCCATTAACTGCCGCTCCTCCCTGGAAGGCGTCTGGCATTTCACTTACCAGGTGAGCCGCTTCTCAAAATCCTTTATATTTGTTTTAAACGTGCGCTCTTTTTTCCTAGAATCGCTTTCGGTTTACTGGCGTGTGCAATAAGCCGGATGCCCGCATTCAGTCCTGCCAAACGGCCGGCACGCAGTTCCTCATCCAAAACCAGAAATTCAATGTGACCTATCAGAAGTGCGAGGGCATGGATGGCACCTTCAGCGGCACCGTGGAGTTCAGTTGCCTGGGCGATTGGTTTGTGGGCAAGAACCACTACTTTGCCGTGGCCAACACCAAGGAGTCGCGCAAGGACGAAAAGTACCGCTGCTTCCTCAAGAACCGCGACGACGATCTCTACGTGGGCGTGTCCATCACCGCCGAGTGCAACACCCTCAAGACCCCCGAGAACTCCCCCGAACGCCTGAAGCTCACACCCGTCAAGGCCGAGTACGTGGAGCCCGGCTGCTCGCTGCCCCAGAACTTCACCGGCGAGTGGGTCAACACCGCCAACATTGACGCCGACGTCTCCATCAGCGAGACGCACATCAACGAAACCTATTATCCCGACAAGGCGCGCTACCGCAAGACCATCTACGTGTGCCGGGAGCGGCGTGGCAATCGGGTGATGATGGCCCGGCTCACCGTGGACGGCTGCCAGAAGGACTACGTGTGCTTTGATTTTATGCCCAGGCACCACAATATCATCCGCTACCGCAAGGGCCTGGCTGTGATCAAGGACGACTTCAGCACGGTCTGCTCGTGGGTGCAGTTCCCGAATGCCGAGGCCTGGAAGTACGATTTGTTCTTGGCCAGGAATCCAGTGCCAGTGCGTTGCCCAGTCGCCGGCAAATTTAATTTCACGCAGAAAGGCGAACATCCTTTCAGAACCAGGCAAGTATTTTAATCTCTTCGCCTTAAAAGATTTCATGAAAGATTTTCAATGCTTTTTATAGAATTCTTGGCGGTGTGACGCTGAGTCCGCGTCCTGACATCCATTGCAAGCAGAATATATCCGATTTGTCGGTCTGCGACACCGACCAAAAGGAGCTGGCCGTCGACGAGAACTACTGCCTGTCCGTGGACCATTTGGGCCGGCCTGTGGATATCTACAGCGATCCCGATTACCGCATGAAATGCATCGGCTTCTGGAAGGAGAACCTCAAGTCCTATTTAATCACCTACGACGACCTGGATCCGCTCTCCAAGTACCGCTGCTGGGTCTACCAGCGTGCGGACCTCAATCGCGTGCTTATGTCTCAGGCGGTTGGTGCCTTTTGCAAGCTGAATCAGGACGTCACTTCGTGGAATCATTCGGAAGGCGCTGCCGTCGCCATCGACGCTGTGGAGTACGAACGCGAGCGCGACGATTGTCCGATGTATTTTGACGATGGGTTGAATCCCTGGAAGCCGTCGGATGCCTCAAACATTATTTTTGACTGGGACTTTTATAAGGCTGGAGCCGCCCAGTTGACAACTGCCCTTGGTGTTCAAATGTTAAGTGCCATTGGCCTGGCTTATGCATTAGCCAAATACTTAGTCGCCAATTGAAATTAGTTCTATTTGTCCAAGCAAAGTATTGCCGTCCATTCCATTTTAAAACCGCAGTGTGTCTTATATTGTAAGTAATTTAATTTTCTGAAATCAATTACCAAGTCTCCAAACAAATCTGGAATCTCGAAGCCTTGTACAAACTTCTCTTAATTTTAACTACACATTTACAAATGCTTTTACAAATAAACGAGTTAAATTTCGATATTCACGATTTTTTATACCAACTATAATTTATAATACAAATTATTAAGTTTATAATTGATCGAAAACCTCACATTTGAAATTCGCGCCAAAGAAAATTCTGCATTTAGGATTTCGATAAACACGATAAATGTCCAGGGCTGTCAACTTAGCTCAATTTTATGGGCCAGGCTTTGAATTAAATTTTCTCCGTAAATTTCTAGAATTACTTAAAAACGCTAACCTCCTGGAGACTTAACTCACAATTACGCTTAATTTTTAAACATCTTTTTTGACGTCAAATAGGTTAAAAGAATTCCGTCCGACCAGATTGGCAGGCCCGCCGTGGTATGTTTGAGTTAAACAACAAAGAGAAAAATACATTAGCATCATAAATGCTTTAATTTCTGTTAAATTGGACTACAAAAATGTCCCACAACCGACTCACCGAAGAGCAGAGCCGAATAAACCAACGCCTCGAGGCGCATATGGTCTATATATGCCCCGAGTGCGAAAAGGCCTTCCGCACGCAGCGCGAGTGGCGTCAGCACCTCAACGTCGTCCATCAGTACAATAAAAAGAATTACAAAGATTTCGGTTTCACTCAAGTCGACGATCAGTACCACGAGTGCCAGATCTGCTTCAAGTGGGTGGAGCACGGCAATAAAACAATCGCCCTCCTCCAGTACCACTATTTCATGCACCTAAGCTCCTCCGGCATCTACAGATGCGTGCACTGCAAATTTGCCTTTAGGCGACGGCAAAACCTCAACCAACACCTGTTGGATTTGCACTTAAAGAAAATCGAGCTGTACGAGGCCAACCTGAAGGCAGCCCGCAAAGTAAAAGAGCCGGCAGAGAAGGCTCCACGCAAGCGAGCCGATCCGAAAACGTGGAAAAGCACTGAAAAAGAGAGCGCCACGGGCTCGAAACTGAGCCGGAGCGAGTCGGCCTTGGATCGCAGCCTGAGTGCGTATGAGGATATTGTGCGCAAGGAGAATAAACAGACGCCGGTTATGATTGAGTCTTCGTACGAAGAAGGCAACCAGGAACTGGTGACCCTTCAGATCGATGCTTTAGACGAGGAGGAGATGGTCAGATGGTCGGCCGAAAGTCAGGCCTTGAAGAGGCGGAGATATTCCACGCCGGAGTACATTCCCAAGTCGGACATTTCCAGCAATGTTCTGAACAAGTTCATCACGTACTTGTGCCCGAAGTGCGGCAAGGAGATCGACTCGATGGAGAAATGGCGCAGCCATGTCTTCGACAAGCACGATTTCGAGCACATCACGGAGACGAACTTCAAGATTCTTGTGCCCGGAGAGAAGAGCTTGTGCCTGCACTGCAAGGAGGTCTTTCCCACGACCAAGCAGTCGCATCTGCAGAAGCATTATTACAAGCACCTCGAGTACCGTTCCTATCTGAAGTGCAGCTTCTGTGGCCGCACCAAGACGAGCACCACGAAGATGCACAACCACATCCGCTACAACCACAAGGAGGAGCTGCAGTCCAAAGTCGATGCCTCGGTGTTTATCAAGCAAGAGCCCAATCCCAGTCCGAAGAAGGCGGTGGCCAAATCAAATGGCTTGGATTCCGGTCCACCTTATCAATGTAAGAACTGCTTAAAGGTCTTTAAGATGGCCTGGCGCTTCCAGCGGCACTCGGACACCTGTAAGCCGGCCACGCAGATGGGCAAGGCGAGTTCGATGCTCCTGTCGCACCTGCGGGAGGGGCGACTGCGCATGAACGCCATTTGGGAGGAAATAAGGCAGAGTCGTAAGGTATAATAAACGTAGCTTAAGCCTAGAGTAAATTTTAACGCATTAATAAAGCAGAATCAGTTAATTACATTTTAAATTGATTTCCATATTACGAAGGCCTGCCAACTCAACTGCAGTATATGAACAGGGCAACACAAGTATTTATTCCTTAGCTATTTCACACAGGGCGATTCAGGTCGTTCTGCTTCTTCTTCTGCTTTCATTTTTTGCTCCCAACAAATTTTTGACGGGCGGCCGACAAAACACAACACTTTTTGGCAAAATTAGAATTTTCATTAAATAACCAACATAATGTCGCTTTCGTTAGCTTTGCGTGGCGCTGTTAGATGCAACAGTAAGTATACAACAAATGGCCAAACAAGAAAACGCTGCACTGCAGAGAACCTGCATTCCAATTATATAACTTACCGTTTATCCAATTGTCTCGTTGCCTTTTTAGCCGCAAATTTGCTCAAGTCCGCTACCGTCAGCCCACTGAAAGCCTACTCCACACTTGTGGCCAACGCCCAGCGACAAGCCATCGCAAAGCACCTGGCACTCACAAAGAATGTGGCCGTGAGTATTTTATGGGCATTCAACTCTAAGCAATTCTAATATTTACTTTTTTGGGCAGCCCCTGGTGTCGCGCGAGATCTCCGTGAGTGCTCCAAGGATGTCGGCCGCTGGCGGCAACCACACCACCCTGTGGACCATCGAGCGCGCCGTGTCCGGCGCTTTGCTGGCTGTGATCCCAGCGGCCTTCGTCTTCCCTTCGCAGGCCATGGATGCCCTCTTGGCTGTGTCGGTGGTGATCCACGCCCACTGGTAAGTTTAGATCACTCGAGACGAATGCCATCTAATCTTATGTTCGTAGGGGTGTGGAGGCCATGGTGGTGGACTATTTGCGTCCATCGGTGGTGGGCAATGTGCTGCCCAAGGTAGCGCACATCGCGCTGATTGTGCTCTCCATTGCCACCTTGGGCGGCCTCTTCTACTACATTAAGAACGACGTGGGCCTGGCCAACGGCATCAAGCGCTTCTGGGCCATCAAGGGCAAGGACAGCGGCGAGCAAAAGGCCTAAGCCAACGACCACGAATCACCGTAGCAGTACCAGTTATTTATGTCTTAGATTTGGAAATTGTATAAATGTGATGCACCCAGTTGACTTGTAAAGTAAATTGCAAAAGCGCGACAAGTGGCATACGTAATTTACGGAACTCTATTCACGACGAGAATCAACAAAAACAACTGCGCTTAATTAGCAAAAGTAACAAGAATTATCCAGGCACATTCGGCTACGCTTACGCGCTCGAGCTAATCCCTTTCACGGGTCATGACTTGGAGCCAACGTTGTTTTTGTGGAATATTCTAAGCGCGTCCCATTGTTTCGTGTGCAATAGAATATGAGGACGGCAACTGCGCATATGCTCGACTGCCTGCTCTGGGGTCCAGCCGTTTTTCTAGAAACAAATTCATCTTTTATCTGACGGAATCTATGAATACCTCAATTTTGACCTACCAGCATCAGATAACAGCCAACCAAGGTGGCGCTGCGTGTGCGGCCGGCCTTGCAGTGTACGTAGACCGAGCCCACGTTCTCGGGGGTGTTGGAGGTGCTTAGGTTTGGGATACGATTGGCCAAAGGCAGGAAACGATTGATGAATTCCACGCCGCGGAAAAGCTTCTCCTGGTTGGGCGACTCGAAGATATCAGTGGTCGCCAGCTGCAGGAATTCCACGCCAATGTTCTTCCACTTGGGCGCATTGTTCGAAAAGGCCGTCAGCTCGTAGTCCTCGTTCATGGACACGACAGCCTTCATGTTTTCTTTAGCAATTAACTACGGGTAAATGAACAGGTGTTAGGCGGTCTTTAAATTTTGACTAATTGAGCACAACTTACGTCATTTGCCTGGCTGCGGAAGGGCAAAGCACCGAGTAAAACGTTTTCGTCAACTCGGTCGTACCAGTTCCTGGCGGTGGCCTTCTCCATAAGGACATTGTAGAGGAGGGTGGGGTAGAAGGAGACTCGGGCTAGCATGGCGGCCTTTAAAGGGAAATGTGTTAAGAAATGAGGACGCTCTCGTTGGGTCGGTCTGACGGGCGGCTGAAAACTTTCTCCAATTTAGGCAGCTGGGCATGGAGTTCGCGCGGCTTTCTGTGTGCGCCGTTTGAATCGCTGTCTTAAACTGGTTTGAGGCCGCCCAGCTGACAGGGGCCGGGCCGCTTCTGAGGTGTTGCTGCTTTTTGGAATAACTTTTGTACTTACACTCATTTCCATAGCTTTTGTCTAGTCCGTTTGAAAGCGAAACAATCAAGTGCTGGTAATACAATGCCTAACCGAATATTAATTAAACTGTTCCCTAAATTTCAGCCGAAATGCTACTGCTGCAATTTGCATAAGCGCGTGTAGTTCAAGCCTCGGCTGGCAACAGCTGAGGTTCACATAAGGCCGAATCTAGTTCATTAGGGAAACAAGTTATTTAACCCTTGCGCTGCTAAAATCTACCGAGAGTAAATTAAATCACTTAAAAAGCTCTTTTGCTTTATTTAATAGGAATTAATACGCCAAATGTAGAATATTTAAAGTCCTACATTTAGAACCAGTTCGGGGATGAACAATTTTTGTTCCTCTTAAAACAAGACGACAGCTCTGGCGAAAAATTCCGCAAATTTAATTGTAATTCATTCAATATCACTGCGCTAATAATATCTTGAAGTTCTGGGCATTTGTTCTAAAAATACTCTCGTCGTTTGCTCAAATTTAAGTATTGTTCCGGAATAAAATAAAAGATGACAACTCTGGGCACAAGACGTTCTTCTTTTGAGTCCATTTCTTACGTGTGAAAAATACAAAAATTAGAGTAAAAAAACAGCAGTTCGAAGAGAAACTCGAAAACAATACGATCGCATTAATCTAAAAATGCGTAAGCGATAAACCGTATCGAGGCACTGAGCATTATCCGACGGTGAAAAAGCTATCAGTTTTCCTCACCGAAGTCGAAAAAAGTAAATAACACAACACGTCAGACACAAACTGAAGAGGCAGCAGAAGCAAAGTGAGAGACTCGATTAAAGACGAAAAGGCAACCAAATTTACAGTACCTCATCTACAAAATTCTTATTTTTCAATACAAACTCACGCAGATATACACAACCCACAAGCAAAATGACCAATTCCTGCTTCTGGCTACTGGTGGCCGCCATCCTCCTCGTTCACGGCGGACAGCTGTTGCGGGCCGAACTGCAAGGTCCCCTCGAGCCGCCGTCGTCATCAGCCGAATCACCTGCCACATCAGCCGAAGACCCCACATCCGCCAGCAGTGAGAACACTGCCTTCGACGGTTCCGCCAGCACGGCCCCCGGAAGCTCCAACGAACGCAAGGTCTCCAAGCAGAAAGAAACTGAGTTTGTGCAGCGCACAAAGGTTATGCCCATTGCGCTCTTCGAGCGCCTCTGGAACGATAGCAAAATGAAGCAAGAGAAACTAAAAGCCGCCATAGAAGCAATCGAAGCCCGCCGCGAGCCCGTGGCCCCCGTAGAGCTGACGCCCGAGCAGGTCGAGGGTAAGTCGCCTACCGAATGAAAGTCCTGCCTCTATAATTGTTTTCACTTCCAGCCCAGACAATGTACGACAATGCCATGGACATGCTGTCCAAGCCGCGCACAGACAAACGCGTGGCCTTCACGCTGCTCCGCAAAGCTGCAGCCCTCAACCATTCAAAGGCCCAGGCGGAGTTGGCCTGGTCCGTGGTCCTCGGCCACTGGATGGACTTTGACTTCCACAAAGCAGCCGACGTATTCGAGACCCTGGCCCAGGACGGCGTGCCCGAAGCCCATATGGGTTTAGGCTTTCTGTACTCCGTCGGCGTGGGCGGCAAAAACGTTAGCCAGCCGCTCTCCCTCATCCACTACACCCTGGCCGCCCTGGGCGACAATACCCTGGCCCAAATGGCCATGGGCTACCGCTACCACTATGGAATTAATGTGCCCACCAGCTGCGAGCGGGCCCTCACCTTCTACAAGAAAGTGGCCCGCAAGGTGGCCTCCAAAGTCACCTTCGCCAACGGCCCCATTGTGCATCGTGTGCGTCTGCTGGACGAGCAGGAGAACCCGGGCAGCCATGAGACGGAGATTGTGGATTACTACCAACTGCTGGCCGACAAGGGCGACGTGCAGTCGCAGGTGGGCCTGGGCCAGCTGTACTATCAGGGCGGCAAGGCCATCCAGCAGGACCACCAGAAGGCTCTCGAGTACTTCACCCAGGCGGCCAATGCCGGCAATGCCATAGGATTCGCCTTCCTCGGCAAGCTCTACCTCGAGGGCAGCGAGCAAATCAAGGCGGACAACGACACGGCCTTCAAGGTGAGTGCGCTGGTGGATCCTTAAAGCGGTTGGCTAAAGTTTTCTCTTCCCGTTTAGTACTTTTCGAAGGCCTCGGAGATGGGCGATCCCGTGGGCCAAAGCGGTCTGGGCCTGATGTACCTCAATGGACTGGGCGTGCCCAAGGACTCGATCAAGGCCTTGTCCTACTTCACCCAGGCCGCGGATCAGGGCTGGGTGGACGGCCAGCTCCAGCTGGGCAACATGTACTTCAGTGAGTCCCCCGCCCTCCAATTCAAGCAGTTGTCCTTCATTCATTTCTTTTCCTTTTCCCAGCCGGCAATGGCGTGAAAACGGACTTCAAGTTGGCCCTGAAATACTTCAACTTGGCCTCGCAGTCCGGGCACGTGCTGGCCTACTACAACCTGGGCATCATGCATGCCTATGGCATGGGCATGCTGCGCTCTTGTCCAGCGGCCGTGGAGTTCTTCAAAAACGTGGCCGAGCGCGGCCGCTGGAGCAGCAAACTGATGCATGCCTACAGCGACTACAAGCAGAACCGCATCGACGAATCCTACATGCAGTACGCGCTGATGGCCGAGGTCGGCTACGAGGTGGCCCAGAGCAATGCGGCCTTCCTGCTGGACCGCGAGGAGGTCCATGTGTTCAACAACCGGCACGAGGATCTCATCCGCGCCTTCTACTACTGGAAGCGGGCGGCCGGCCAGGGCTATTCCGCGGCCCAGGTCAAGCTGGGCGACTACTACTACTACGGCTGGGGCACCAACAGCGACTTCGAGACGGCCGCCGCCCTCTACAGGTGAAGGGTAGAAATAACTCCTTTAGTCCTTGCTTAATGGTTTGGTTGGTTGCAGGAAAGCCTCGGAGCAGCAGTACAACGCCCAGGCCATGTTCAATCTCGGCTACATGCACGAGCAGGGGCTGGGCATGAAGAAGGACTGGCATTTGGCCAAGCGTCTGTACGATTTGGCCGCTGAGACAAACTCGGATGCCAAGGTGCCCGTAGCCATTGCCTTGTTCAAGCTGCAAATGCTGGCCAAGATCGAGTCCATCAAGGAGGTGAGTGTGGGGTTCGAGAGCCGGAAGGATCACCTGCTTATTGTGTTATTTGTGGCGCAGTCTCCTTATAGATTCATTTTCTACCTGGACGAGAACATTGCGGCCAATTGGGATCTTTATATGATAACGATATTGACGCTGCTCTTGGGCTTCATCATGTACACGAGGCGTCCCTTCCAGCCGCCAGAACCGGCGCAGCAGGCCCAGGCAGAGGCTCCGGCGGCCGATGAAGCGGCCCCCGTGCGGGTGAATGCCACGACGCCCTCAACAGCGGCTTCCGGGCCGTCCAACTCGTCCAGCCAAAGCAGCACAGAGTCAGCGACGGCGCCTGCGGCTGCCACGTCAGAGGCTCCGTCAACCTCGGCGGCCGCTGCCGCTGCTTCAAGCTCATCCTCGGCGCCGAGCAGCGCCCATTCACTCGATCCCACTGATTAGTCTTAATAAAACTCGTTACACACCTTAGTTTAATTAGTGTCGATGTAAATATTTATAATTCTAATTTCGCCGTTTTATTATCCTTTTATTCTAGATATTTCAAATATCTTACTCAGAATGAAATATATTATATTTGACTTGTACTGAGAACGAAAGACGCCCCAAGATTTCCAGTTTTATTTTTAGTTTATTAAAAGAATCAGAGTGTGTGAATGATTGGTTAATTAGGCATAATAGTTGAGGTTGGCTTTCTTCTTGGCCTGGACCTCCATGATGGCGTCCATGAAGTCCTCGTGCGTGACGGAGGTGGCGGAGCGGCGCAGGGCAATCATGCCGGCCTCGACGCACACCGCCTTGCACTGGGCGCCGTTGAAGTCGTCGGTGGACCGGGAGAGCTCCTCGAAGTTCACATCGTTGCTCACGTTCATTTTGCGCGAGTGGATTTGCATGATGCGGGCGCGGGCCTCCTCGTTGGGATGGGGGAACTCGATTTTCCTATCCAGACGGCCGGAACGGAGCAGGGCGGGATCCAAGATGTCCACACGATTGGTGGCTGCAATCACCTTGATGTCGGCCGTGGAGCTGAAGCCGTCCAGCTGGTTCAGCAGCTCCAACATGGTGCGCTGGACCTCGCGATCGCCGGCCTTCTCCGAGTCGAAACGCTTGGTGCCGATGGCGTCCAGCTCGTCGATGAAGATAATGGCCGGGGCCTTCTCCTTGGCCAAGGCAAAGGCATCGCGCACCAGCTTGGCGCCGTCGCCAATGAACATCTGCACCAGCTGGGGTCCTGCGAGCTTGAGGAAAGTGGATTTGGTCTGGGCGGCGCAGGCTCGGGCCAGCAAAGTCTTGCCCGTGCCGGGTGGTCCATACAGCAAAACGCCTAGGCAAATACATCAATGAGGATGGGTTGGAAATTCAAGAGACTCGCGTGGCTTACCCTTGGGAGGATGGATGCCCAGGTTCTTGAACTTCTCCTTGTGTGTCATGGGCAGAACGACGGCCTCGATGAGCTCCTGGATCTGCTTGTCCAGGCCGCCGATATCGGAGTATTGCTCTGTGGGGCGCTCATCCACCTCCATGGCCTTAACGCGGGCATCGTACTCAGCTGGCAGGGTCTCCAAAATCAAGTAGGAGTCCTTGTTGACGCCCACCAAATCGCCGGGCTTGAGCTTCTCGGCATCCACCAGGCCAATGACTGGCAGGAAGTAGGCCTGGCGCGTGGATGTTTTGATGACGGCACACTTGCCTTTGCGCTGGTTGTCCAGCACTGTGACAGAGCCGTCGTCCTCCTCCTCTTGTGGGTCCACGTCCAGCAGCTCAATCACGTTGGACACCAAATAGGGCAAAGTTTTGTTAACCTAAAACGCGCAGGGTAGGACAAGATGAAGCTTCACTTGGGGTAGAGGACGGGTAGTGGAAGTTACCTTGATTTTCTCAGTGTTGTCTTTGATTTTCTCGTTTTGAGCCTGGATCTCGTGGGTGATGCGCATCACCTCGCTTTTCATGATTTTGATTTCGTTGTCCATCAGGCGAGTCCTGCTCACGATCTCATCGGTGGACATACGGAGAACCTCCTCGCCGAAGGATTCCTCACCATCCTCCCAGATGGATTTGTCTTCCAGCGTTTGCGCCATTTTAAATGCAATGTGTGGGTTCGCTGGATTTGTTTTGTTGAACGAGAAAAATAATCTAAAAATTTATTGACAACGAAATGCCGTCCGCTTTTCTTCGATGACTTGTAAATTTCTTGTTTTTTGTTCGGTAGCCCTGGTCGAACCAGTCAGAGTTGCCATCGCACGCTGCTTCGGTGCGCAGTGACAGATAAACACCTACATTTCAGCCCTGGTAGGCAAACGCTTTTTCGCCTTTGGAATAAAAAAAAAAAATTTGGCTGTCAAATTAAAATGTCGGAAAACAATGGTAATCCAAAAATCCCAATCTAATGTCAAAAACTCCCATCCCTATCAATGTCAAAACATTTTCGAGCTGTCAACTAACGCGAATAAAATAACTTTTCTCCACGCCAGAAGCTTCGTCGTTCACAAATTTTCGAGGCGGTTTTACTTTAAAGGCATCACGCCTGGGCGGCGCCGTATTAAGACCGCCAGTGCTCAGCCAATCCTTGTTAGGCGCCAGCCCCGACCATAGCCAGACCACCGCCGCAGTCGCAGTCCCTGCCACCGGCAGTGGCGACAAAACAGATGAGCAGCCGAAGGCCACCAGCGGCCAAGCCGAGAACATTGTAAACAATCCATTTTTGCGCGAACAGAAAGACGAAGATGCCGAGGCCGCCGTCCAATCTTCGCAGAGGTCAGACAAGGACGAGGAGGAGCCCGAGGAGCGACAGGATCCCCTCACAATGCTCCGCAGCAATGGCATTGAACGGGCCAATCTCTTTGCTGCCACCAAGTCAACTATGCCGCGTGTAGAATCATCAGGCTTTGTCTTTGGCCAAAATGTCCACGAGCGAGTCACCGGGGTAAGTGGAATTGCCCTTGCAAATCTCCTCCATTAACTTGGTTATTTGCCTGCCAGGAGAACGTAACTACAGAATCGAAATCAAGCGGCAGCAGCTCGTCCACCAGCACGGAGGCAGCCTCCTCGTCGCTGCTCTTCTCAAGCGTCATCCAGAAAGCTGCCAAATCCACAGAGTCCCCAGAGGCCGGGGCCAGCAAAGTGGGACCCAAGAGCCTCAACGACGTGGCCCGCGAGTACGAAGAGAGTCGCGCCCAAAAGCGCAAATACGAGGAAGTCGAGACCTTCACCGGCGAGGAGAACGAAATCAATATTGTCGACGTCAACTGCAAGCTCTTCGCCTTCGTCAACAGCAACTGGGAGGAGCGCGGCCGCGGCAGCCTCCGCCTCAACGACGACAAATACAAATCCGACAGCTCGCGCGTCGTCTTTCGCACCTCAGGCAACTTGCGCCTGCTGCTCAACACCAAAGTCTGGGCAGCCATGGTGGCCGAGCGCGCCGGCCAGAAATCCCTACGCCTCACCGCCATGGACAACACCGGCACTGTCAAGATCTTCTTGGCCATGGGCCGGCCGGCCGACATTGCCAATCTCTACAAGGCCCTCGGCATGCGCATAAACATGCGCAAGGTCACGCATCCCGACGAGGGAGCGGCCGACAATTCCGCCAATGGCCAGCACTCGGGCGACGACCTGGTCTCCACCACCACCAAGCCCGAATCGACTGCCCACGTCGACGACGAGGATGTGCTCGCTGACTACGATGACGATGATGACGACACAGCCGCCGATGGCGACAAGAGGCCCCCGAGCCAGACGGCTGAGGCTGAGGCCGAGGCTGCTGCGGGCGTTCAAGGAGAGCCGTCGCCCAAAAAGCCGCTGGTGGTGGTGGCCGACAGCAGCGCCGATCTTGAACCTGCCACACAAAATTAATGCCCAACGTCTGCGCTCTTTTTCTGGTCTGTTTGCGAATGCGCGCGGTCAATATTTTTTTTCTTGTAAGCTGAAAATGGAAAAACCAAGCGAATTATAAACTATAATAATTTATTAATAATTATTATTAATAAAGTAAAGATGGAAATGAAACACGCCACACTCTCTATCCCCAGAAAAAGCACACAATTTCCATGACCTCCAAGATTCGAAGCTTCGTAAGATCGGTTTACAAAAACGGTTAACAGCGTTCAACAACTAACGGTAACGACTACTGGCCTAATCAATGCGCGTCTAAGTCTAAAAATAAAAAAAAAGCAGTTGCCTACCAACATTTTTTTGTGTTGCACTCTCGCCCTAAAATACGTAGAAAAATATGCGTGATTCTGTTTTTTATATACAAGCTAATTTGGAAGTCGAGCCGACGCGGCGGCCTGGCCCGGAAACTGGTCTGCGATTTAATTTAAAAGGCCTAAAGTAAAAGGGGCCGGGCCCATTCGACATCGAAGTATGTACAGCGGTTGGAGTGGAGTCGGAGTCCTGGCCTCCCCACCGTTCGTCCTTAGCTAATCGTGCTGCAGCTCGACACGGACACATTCAAAGGATTACTGCCGCTGCTGCCCACGGCAATCGAGGACCTGAAAAACACAATTCATTAACTTGGCCAACTTAGCGTCAATTTAGTGCTCCTTACCGATTGTGCCTCATGTGGCTCTTGACTAGATCGCTGTTGACCAGGGCAGCCATGAGGCTGAGCTCGCCGGCCATCACCGTGGCGCACACAATCTGCGCCAGCTTCTTGGCATTGTCGCCCGGCTGGCTGGGATGGGCCCCGCGCAGGCCCAGCATGTCCAGGCAGGCCCCCTGGCCGGGCAGCACTGTGCCGCCGCCCACCGTGCCCACCTCCAGCGAGGGCATCGTGCAGGTCATGTACAAGTCATCGTTGTTCTCGGCCCAGCACTCCATGGCCGTGGAGCAGTTGCTGGAGGTGACATTCTGGGCAGGGTCCTGGCCGGTGGCCAGAAACACTGCGGTCACCATGTTGGCCGCATGGGCATTGTTGCCGCCAATGCTGCCGGCCATGGCGCTGCCGGACATGTTCTTCAGCTTGTTGCACTCGACGAGGGTCTTGGCGTCTGTCTTGAGCACCGAGCGGAGGGTCTCGGCGGGGACAGTGCACTCGGCCACCACCCGCTTGCCGCGGCCCTTGATCCAGTTGATGGCAGCGGGCTTCTTGTCGCAGCAGAAGTTGCCGCTCAGCGAGATGATCTGCATGTCGGGGAACTGGCGCTGGATGCAGCGCAAAGCCATCTCCGAGCCCTTGGACACCATGTTCATGCCCATGGCATCGCCGGTCAAAGCCACGAAGCGTATGTACAGCTGCGGGCCGTCCATGGCTATGTGGCAGTCCTTGAGCCGCCCAAAGCGCGAGGTCGAGTCGAACTCGGTCTTGATCAGCTGGTAGTTGGCCTCGGTCTCGATCCAGCGCTTGGCCTCGGCTGCCCGGGCCACGCTGGGGAAGCGCACGCAGGGGGCCCGGGTCATGCCCACATCCTCGACCACAGAGCGTACGCCGCGGACTGACAAAGCCTTGCAGCCGCGATTGGTGGAGGCCACCAAAGCGCCCTCGGTGGTGGCCATGGGCACGTAGTATTTGATGCCGTCGAGGAGCAGGGGGCCGGCATAGCCCACTGGGATGGGCACATAGCCCAGGACATTCTCGCAGCAGGCGTTCATCACGCGCTGGTAGTCGAAGTGCTCGTAGGGTAAATTGTGCAGCCGGCCGGCGGGGATCTTGGCCAGGGCGGAGACTATCTGCCGGCGTATGCGCACCCCGCGCACGGGGTCGTCTAGGACGGCCTCGATCTTGTAGAGCGGGCAGTGCTGGCCGCCGGCCTGGACAATGGTGATGATCTCCTCGTCGGTGAGGTAGGCCGCGCCGCCGTCTTCGCTGGAGTTGAGGATCACCAGGCACTCGTCCAGCGGGCGGGGCGGACGGGCGGGCAGGGCCTGCACCAGGGACTTCTCGGTCTTGGCCACTTCCTGGCTGGTCTGGGTGGCCGCATGGGCGAAGCTTTGCTCTTCGATGGTGAACAGCGGCACGCGCACTGGCGGAGCTGCTTCCACAGCCGGTTCGGCGGTGGGTTCCTCGGTCAAAGGGGCCGTTTGGGAGGCCACTGTGCCGTACTGAGATTGCCGCATTTTGTCCTGCAGGTTGTCGTGGTGGTCGAAGCAAATGAACTTCACCGCCAGGGCAATCAGCACAATTGAGATTACAATATGATCGGCGCTCATGGTCAGCCATCTAGAGGAGACCAATCAAGGATTAGAAGGAGGCTAAGAAGGACGGCCAGGCTACTCACTTGATGATGATGTCGGTGAACTCGCCGGACTCGGTGCGGTTGTTGCTGACGTTGAGGTTGAGATTATTGGGGGAGAGCGTCTTGTCGACGCCGTCGTAGTCGCTGGTGGAGAAGAACACGCGACTGTAGATGTGCACGAACATCAGTATGGTGGTCATGATGATCTTGACGCGCTGCAGCACCGGATTGGCCTTCTGCTCCTCCTCGGTGAGCGACTTGAGCAGCAGCGAGCCCTTGGCCTTCTCCCGGACCACGGACATGTCGACGCCGTTGCGCGACAAGTCGAAGATCAGCGACAAGCAGGCCGGATAGAAGGTCATGAAGACCACGTAATTGACCAGCACGGAGAGCACAGCGAACATGCAGAGCACCTCAAGCCTCTGGACGCCCGACAAAGTGCCCACGCCCACCAGCAACGCCTCCACGATGGTGTCCAGCGTGATTGTGGGGCCCAGCAACTCCAGGCCGCGGGCTATGTTCTGCGTAACCTCGGCCTGGTTCGTGCCCGCCAAGGCCAGCTGGGCCAGCCGCCCCGAGTTGGACAGATCAATGACCAGCAGCAGGAAGAACATGGCGTCTCTGTGGGGGGAACAAACGGGCGGGTAAATACAAATCTGATTGGCTTGGGGGCTTTTGTTTGCTTACTTCAAATCCGAGATGTCGCTGCCCAGAAACTTAACGATCGTTGTGCTGAAGATGAAGCTCGAGAAGACGGTGAAGAGGCCCGCAATGCCTGAAAGAGGGGAAGGCCAAGGCGTTAACGTGGCTCCACAAACGAAAGGTCGAATTGTTTAGAGCGGCTATGAGAAATGCCGGCCCAAGGAGGGGGCGGCGCGTTCCTCTAAATTTCGTTCAAACAAAACTTCTAAAAAGTTTCGTCTGTCGGACCGCCCGCTAATCGTTTACCCCAACAGCCCACCAACGCTCTGCGGTCTGACGTAATCAACTCACCTAGCACATACTTGGAGCCCAGCCGGTGGAGGCTGCAGAATTGGTAGTAGCAGTACAAGACGGCAGTGCAGCGGACGATGGTCATGAGGATGACGTCGGCTGCGTTGTATTCGGCCTCGAGGCCGTCGCAGGATTGACTCCAGCCATGGCAGGGCCGGTGGCGGCTGGTGGAGGCCGGCGGCAGGGAGTTTGCGGTGGCTGGGTCGATGGGGGTGCCCGTGGGTGCGGCGGCTGTGGAGGCGGCAGCTGCAGCAGCGGTGCTAGCAGTGGTGGTGTCCAAAATGGAGCCGCCTTTGTCGACGGTTAGCACGCAGGCGGTAACTGTGAGCAGGGCTACAATCACCTCCCAGGGATGGGAGGCGCAGAACTCGCCGTGGGCGCGAAACAAACGTCCGATCATTTTGCTCAGTAATCGCGGCGTCCAGTGTTGGCTAATCTTTGGGACTTCCTCTACGAACAGGGTTGTCGCTGTCGCTGTCTGTCACTCTTTATTTACTTTCCGTTGCGAGGGGCTGAGCTTCCGTTTAATTTCAACTGAGCTGGAAACAAAGAAGTCATGGATGTCAGTTAATTTTTAAAGTTAATTTCCGAAACTAAAACTAAAAACAAGTAAATCGAAATCGATAGTTAACTGGCCCCTCGCCTCATCCACTGACCGGTCGTTGGCTGCTGGCCGAAGGACGACCTCTCACCCAATCCACGACGCCGGCACACAAAAAATTAACAACTAAAAGGCAAATTTATCGATTAAAATGTTGACATGTTCGGCTGCTGGTAAGCCGCTTTGCCCTATAGCAAAAAAAAAAAAAAAAATACAACAAAAATGAAAGCCAAGTGCCGATTGCTCTGCCTGAATTGCATTAAGCGGATTTGGGCCTGTCCTTGGCCAGCCTGCCAGCCTGCCTTCCTGCTGGCTGTGCGTGTGTTTCGCCCCGCCCTTTACCACTGTGACTTTGATTGATAGTCAGACGCGGCTCTACGGGAGTCTTAACATCCGCATGCCAGGCCACAGGAGCGGGCAACGCCCATTGCATCTCGGCCAGGCCGGTCGGCCAGGCGTTTCGCTTAATTAAGCCATCAACTGGGGCGCACTAATCGCCGTCTAACGATCACAGACAGGCAGACACGCTCGCCCGCCCACAACGTGCCCGGCATGGCTTAGCATCCTGGCGGCGGCAACGCCAACGCCGCTTTGGTCTATCTCATAAAAATTCCGGGCAGTACGCCGGCGCATGGCGATCCAAGTGATGGACTTATCTCGGTCCGTATAAATCAACTGGAGAAACCAGAGACCCGCCGTTTGCGTAACCCGATCGTCGCCTGCCCGGCGTTCGTCATATTTTTGGAGCAGCTGTCCTGATCCCGGTGGCCTGTGTTGTTTATGGAAATGATGTTTCCTCCCGGGGGAAAATGCATAAACAAACCCATGAAGATCATGAAACCGAAACTGCCTTGGCGTTTTGTTTTCTTTTATGGGAATTTCTTGTAAACGTTTATTCTGTGGCAGCCATAAAATCGCCTGCTTCAAGTGGCCCTGCGGCAACTCTAAAGGGAAGGGCCGTCCAATTGGCTAATCGAGAAATCGGGGGAATTTTGTAATCTTTTTCAATAGAATTGGCACTGAGACTCAATGTCATGGGTATTTTCGGTGTCAATATATCAATATTTGCATGCCCTCAGCAAGTGGACAGACAGACTGAGGCCCGCTAATCGAATGTCAACAAGTGATGGACAAAAAATTAATCGAAACTCACATAAATCACGCAAAGTTTATCGACCTTTAGCCCACCACCACCACCACCAGCTGAGCAGAGAAGATCAACAAGAACGAAAATTGGATTCTAATTTCAACTTCCTGTCAATTACAGCGAACGAAAATAAGGAAATCCACCGGGCAATTATAATTACGAAAATGAAGGCGCAACTTCGGCTAAATTGTTTGTTTATTTGTTTGTTATTAAAAGTCCATCAAAGTTGGTGTGAAAAAAATTGCCAAAGGAGTGACGAGCCCCGGACTGCAGACCATTCCAGCGGAGCGCCAATGAGATTGCAAAATACTTGGAAAAATTATGCTTCACTCGTCGAACTGTTTATTTTTGTTCGTCTTACCAGCGAAGTGTGTGCTAAGCGCCCAGAAAAAAATACCGCAGACAACAAAAATCCACAACTGTTGTCTGCCGAATGCTGTGAATGGCGAAATGTTTAAATTTAGAAAAACGACGAGCAACCCTGGCCGCTGATTTTGAGGAAGTTGGGGCTGCCCTGCCGATAGCCCCAACCAGGTAAGTGTAACGGCGAAATCTTCCCTCTCTCTCACCCTCACCATCTTCTGGATGCCAAAGTGGAGGGGTGGGGGGTTTCTTTGTATTGTTTTGCCTGCATTTTCGTTAGCATTTGAAAGCACTCGCAAAACGGATGTTGCGGTCGACCTCAACCTTCCCCCCCACACAACACACACACACACAGTGAAAGAAAAGTTCTACACACACACACGCGTACTTATAACGGGGCATCTGGCAAACAAAAACAACAACAAGAGCAACACAAAAGTTTCCCATGACGACCGAATAAATCCCACGAAAAAAAAAACAACGAACAAAAACAAAACGAAGAATCTGCCTCCATCAAAAAGCAAACAGTTGAAGGCGCCGAGGGACCCTCCCCCTCCCCTCTCCCTCCAGGGCTTCCAAGAATTTGGCGAAAATTCTACACAGACAGAAGCACGAAGAGGATTGTCACCCATTTATATGGGCGGGCGGGCACAGGGTAATTAATATGCCCATCAAGTGCAACCATAAAATGGCAATTGCACGGACGGACGGACGGGCTACCGGGAATTGAGGACCCACGAAATTCCCTGATGAGTCAACTGCGCGGCAAAGGGGGCCGTAATTCTCTTGTGTATCGAAAATTTTCCATAAAAAAATTCTACTCTCGATTCTAAGAAGCGCGCGGCCCATCTCGATATGGGGAAATCCAAAAAGACGCCCGGCCCCCACCTTGGGGTGCTAAGTGACCAATCAACAAAGAATTCTTAGTAGAAATTCTTCAGCACCTTTTACTTTCTTTAGTTCGATTCTTTAATCGAGGTTCCACTTATCGACGGGGAAATATCGGCAGGCATTTAAACGTGTGCATTAATCGTTTTTTATTCTTTTATCGAAACCTTACTTAGAGTGGCGACTAATCGAAGACGATTAATCGCGGGGGACTTATCGGCGGGCATTTGAACGTAGGGCATCGGTTAGTCGTTGAGTTTGTTTTGTTATTGTTTTTTCTCTTGAGGACAAATTAGCATTGAGCGTTTAGTGGGAAAGTGTTAATCAGCGGACTGCATGAGGCCGATCGAGAAATCATTAGCCAAAAATAAAACTAAAATCGAAAACCAAAAAAGCATCCCAAAAATGTGCAAATTGTATTGCTGCAAGCAACGCAGCTGGCAACCCATTTTGGAGACGGGCCTTGGCTTTGGAAATGCGCACAAGGCAATTACCTGGCACATTTGACCGATTTGGCGATTTGGACTCGATTCTTGACGAAATTTGAAGGTCTCGGTCCAATTGCAGCACCGCCTAAAAATAGTGAATAGCCAAAACGGCCAAACGCGAGACGAAGTTTGTTTGCTTTCCTTTTTGTTTTGCACTCGAAAGAATCCAAAGTTCAATGCAATTCGCCTGCTTCAACGAGAGTGAATCGAATCTCCACACGAATTTCCCGTTGAATGTTTATATGGCCGATGGCATAAATCAATTTGCCCCTCAATTTTCATTGCTCGGCCAGCGGAACCAAACGATTCTTGTTTACGGCAAATCGCACGCTGCAAAAACTTATAAACAATTCGCAGGTGAGCCGACCCCAAAAACATTTCACAAAAATCCTCAAAACTGCCAACAAATATTTGCCCGCGTGTGCCCGCATTAATTTTCGGGAAAAATCTCAAATATTTTATGACTTTGCGATTAATTTGGAATTCTCTGAAGTTCTCAGACAAATCTTTCCTCTCATTCCTCAAACTATTGGGGACTCAAAGGCTTCCATTGTCTTTAGTCTTAATCGATTTGCGTACTGATTCCTTGGATTTAATATTCCTCTTACTTTTATCTCTTTCCGCGGAAAAAGTTCAGGAGGCCAAAGTCGCCGCGTTAGTCATGCGCGCTTTTGTCGTCAGGGAATTCGAAATTAATTTTTATAGCTGATAAGAAAAGCGATAGGAACGTTTGCATTTCATGCCCGCAGGCAAATTTCGCGCCCTTCAAATTTCCAATTTCGAAGAGTTCACTTCTCGCAAATTGCCATTTTCCACAGGGTCCCCCCCGGGCAACCCGAGACCCTTCGACTTTGACTTGCGTTCATTTTTTCCCCTGACGATGATGTAAACTTCTGTTGTCTTCCCCAAGCTTATGCATTTGCCTGCACCTTCTAATTGCTATCTCGGCAATTAGCGCCAGCCAGACACCGATAAAAGTCTCGAGGGCGATAAAAGTCCACGATTAGCCGAGGGACCCGCCGCCGCCGCCAGCGATTCCGGTTGATAAATCACAGAAGACCGGACTGATGAATCGGAGAACTCAATGGACAGTGGCAACCGCTGGACGGTGGTCAGTGGTGGGGAAAAGATATCGAAATAGTTCCTTTTTTTTTGGGTCATAGAGCAGTTGACAGGCGAATTGAGTTGATCGAAAGGTGGCGGGGATTCGGAGCAGGAAAGACCGAGAGACGGACGGGGAATCAGTCAGTTTCTTAAATGGTTTATTGGGTTCTTTTTTTAAGATTCATTATTAGGAAAATAAACGAGAACCTTTCTGGGAATTCTGGGCATTTTTAAAGAGGTGGAACTATCGCGCAAAAAGAGTCAAAATTTTACAGATCATCGATATGAAATGGGATTTCTGTAGGCTCCAGAAGTTCCACAGAAGTTGACTAAGAAGAAAATAAATAATACCATTTCCTCAAAGGATTTTAGAATTCATAAACACTAAAAAAGACGAATAGAATTTAAATTAAAGAAAACAAATTATCTCCTTCCCAAATTTAGCAAGAAAAGAGCTCAATTTTTAATTCCTTCAGAGCACTTCAAGAATCTTTAAAAAGCCCAAGAATTTTTATATAAAGGAAATCTATTTTGAGAGTTTAATTAAGCTTTAGATTGTAATTCAGAGAACTACAGAATTTCAAATGTCCTCGCCAAGTTTTTGGCCACATCCTAAATTCAAATGACCCAAGAGAAAAAGGACATTGTTAGGGCTCAGAAAGGTAATGAAAATCTGTGGTTGGAATTTTGTCAATAGGAAAAGTTTGTGGATTTCTCATTACATTCCTGAGGAAAGTCCTTTCGTTTGGACAAATTTCCTAGCAATTTTTTCCCAACCAATTGAATTTCTCACAAACACACGCAAAGTTAAATTTATAAATCAAAGTCAAATCAAATTTCGAATTGCAACACACACACACACACCAAGTTGTGCTCAACAATTTCAAGCCGCATTTAAAGTCGATTTTTTTTAATGTGGGTCGGCCCATTAAAACCAAACTGATGTGACCCCCCCTCCCCCCGCCCCCTTCTCAAACCGTTCCACCTTTTACAAACAATTTCTTCTTTCTCTTTTCCGCGGGCGCGCTGACGTTTGATAAAACGGTAAACATTTCGATGCAGAAACCCGAAAAAAGAAACAAACAAACCAAAAGCCAAAAACAAAATGAATTATTTCACATTTGTTGGAAGCGCGGGGGGCGGGGCATGAATGCCTGCTTGTGTGTGTGTGTGTGAGTGAGTGTGCGTGTGCAATTTACAAGTTTGCTGCACAGAAGAAAGAAAAAAAAAAGTAAAAGTTGTCGTGTGGCGCTAAAAGGCAGAAAAATAAATTAAACAAATAAAAACCGTTTTACTTTCTACCAAAAAAAAAAAACAAAAATTAATGACGTCTTCTAATTTGAATTCATGACCTCAACGCCCAAAACTCTTCAGGCTCTCCAAGTCAAACAAAAAGCGAGCGCCCCAAACATCAAACGCTTTTTGGCGACAAGGGAAAATTTCACAACTCAAATACAAAATAAAACGCTGAATTGAACAATAAAAAGTTGCCATTAAAAAATTCAAAGCCCCTGAGAAAAGAAGATTTGAATTTCACAGCGTTGATTCGACCGGATCGATAAACGATAACACAAAATCGAGGCAATCGCCGCGGGCATTTGACATTGACCCAAATCACAAAATGAAGCCGTCCTCCGGCCGCCCGCTGGACCGTTCGATGATGCGACGGTTTATTTGTCAAGATTCGATCGCTTGGCTTGGCCATTAACGAAACCAAAAGTAAAACTCAAAGCCAAAAAAAAAACCCAAAAAAATTGAATGAATTTAAAACCGGAACAACCTGCAGAAACGAACCAATCAACGAAATAGAAAGTTACAAATATTTTTCCATTGTTGCTGCCGCCGCCGTCGTTGGTGTTGGCCAAAGACACGTGAATCAGCCGGGCCGGGAATTTCATTTAAATTTTTTGGTTGCCCTTTTTGAAGCTTACAAAAAATTACCTATTTTCAATTTAAGTAAATTTTTTCCAGCCGAAATTTCGCTTAATTTTCTGTACGTGGGACTTCCTCATTTTCTTAGGCTTTTCAAAGTCATGTCGATTAATTTTACACAGCAGGAATTTCGTTGAGCTTTAAAGTTTTTTTGTTTGTAATTTTGAAAAATTTTGCACGTTTTTTTCTTTGGCTTTTTTTCTGCCTTTTGCAACGGCCTTAAATAAACTGCACTTAATTGCTTATAAGCGAATCGACGGCGGCGCATGGCCCATCATATTTGAAATTTTTGCCATCCGCTGTTAACAAATTAAGCAACGGCCGAAAGGGTATAATTAAATCGGCCGTAAACGACGGACGGACGGACCGACGATTTGCCTCTCTGCCCCTCAAGGTTTCCCCAGCCGGCGGCACGCGCGTGTAATTTTTTTTGTGGCTGGCAATCAGGCCAAGTGAGTCTGCCTTCATGCACGGCTTGGCATCGGGCATGGATGAGTGAGGATTTTGCCATCGTTCTAATCACAAATAAAATGCCGACTGCGGCAGATAATCGGGCCCGCTGAGTGGCTTGCTAATTTGTGATTTGAATTTTTCAAGGGCCACAGAGAGAAAAACAAACGAAAGACGGGCAGGACGAGGGGCAGGCGGGCGGCGAATAAGGAAATCGGTTATCTGTGCTGATGTTTGCCGGATGCAATTTCAATTTCCAATCACTGGCACACACAGGCGTCCTGCTGGTGGCCGTCTGTCCTGCCGCCGCCATCCTGCCTTTCTGATTACCAGAAATTGGTTTGAGTTCCTTTTGTAGGCGGGCGGCGGGTGGCTGGCGGGTTTGCGTGCCCTCAGCCGAAAAAACTTTGTTCTTTCATCCACTCAAGGACGACGCTCAAACAGCCATCGCAGGATGTTCAGAACTCAAGATGGAGGATAATTCAAGAGAGAAGAGGAGGGAAAGGAGAATCTTCTTCGAGAAGACTAGGAGATTTTTTGAGTGGGTAAATTCGACAAAGTTAATCCGTGAAGGGGATTCCCGGAATCAGATTTCTTAGTGGGTTCCTTGAAGTTTTAATTTCGGATATTTTAAGGGTTGTTTAACGCTCTTTCAGCTTCGAAATCAACTCCAATTCAGGCTCTTCTGATCGTCTTCTTAAATCCCCAAAAGAGATATACTATGAGGGAGTAAATTCGACGAGAAGTGGAATCCTGGAATCAGATTTCTTAGTGGGTTCCTTGAAGCCTTATCTTTAAATATTTTTAGGATTATTTAACGCTCTCTGAACTCTTAAATCATTTCCAATTCAGGCTCTTCTGAGGGTCTCCTAAAATCCCCAGAAGAGATATATTATAAGGGAGTAAATACGACGAGAAGAGGAATCCTGGAATCAGATTTCTAAGCAAGTTCCCTGAACTCTAGAAGAAGCTTTAATTTCGGATATTTTAGGGATCATTTAACGCTCCTTGAGCTTCCAAATTATCCCCAATTCAGGCTTTTCTGAGGGTCTTCTTAAGTTCCCATTTTAAGGGGATAAATTCGACGAACTTAATCCGAGAAGCGGAATCCTGGAATCAGATTTCTAAGCAGGTTCCCCGAACTCAAGAAGAAGCTTTATCTTTGGATATTTTTAGGATCATTTAACGCTCCCTGAGCTTTTGAATGATTCTCAATTCAGGCTCTTCTGCGGGTCTCCTGAAAGCCCCAAAGACTTATAGATTTCCCGCTGGCCGCTTCACTTCCATTCGAATCGCCTGTTAGCCTTCAACTTGGGCAGCCAACTTGGCCAAGAGCCGCTCCAAGTTTCCTTATCGGCGTAATCTTGGTTGGTGTAAAGCCGCCACTTCCGCTGCAAGTGGCCGGGCGGGCAGTGGGAAAGGAAAACTCAAGGAAAATTGTAAAGACCGAAATTAATAACCAGCAACCAGCAGCAGCAGCGACTGTGACTTTGACTTTGAAGTTTTTTAATTACAAAACAAAATACAAAACGAAAACCAAACTGAGGGTCGACCGACCGACCATCGTCTTTGTCTTGGGGGACACGTGCGGATCGGTTCCTGGACTCGGGGGGGTCGTTGTGTTTGTTCTTGAAAGTAAATTTTGAAACGGAGGCCTCTGCGAATTTTGCCATCGACTAACTAAAAAAACTATCAACAAATTAAGCAAACAAAAGACCGCAAATTCCAACCACCCACAGAGCTGATTATGATGAGTGGGCGTGGCCTGTTTAAGGGGCAAACAAAGTGGCCAAAAGCCACACGATTCGAGGCTTAGACAAACAATCATAGAACATAGAAAATCACTGAAGCATCGCCAGCTCCATGCGACTCCCTTGGCTATCCCCAGACTTCCCTATTTGCCAAAGCCATAAAGCCAGCCGAGCGGGCAGCCGCCAAGCCCACGCCGGCCTGGAAAATAATCTTGGCTTCTGCTCTGCACCCGGGGGGAGGGCTGGGGCAGGGGCATAAATATTTGCCTCGTTCGCGTTGCATCAACTCTTGTGTGTGCGTGGAGTGTCAGTTGGGTGGCTTGTCAGCAGCCCCCGGCTGTTTGGGCCGGGCAAACAAACAGACTTGGCCATAAAAAATAAAAGCCCCCCATCACATTTGTCGCAACTCAGCGGCCTGCAATTGCATCCGCCGTCTGCCTCGGCCAATTGGTATGCCGAAATGAGCCAAAGGCGTTGGGCCAAAATCCAAACAAATTGCCAACACGCATGCGTGCGGCTCCCTTGGCCCATCAAAATGCAAGACGGCCCGCCGATCCGGTCCCAGGCCAACCCGGGGAACCACTTTGGGTGGCTCCAACTATCGAGGGATTGGCAACTTCAAATCGGCAGTTATTTGGAGCTCTGAAGGTCTTTTAAGCGATGGTACTTTCTTGGGGAAGGTCTAATGGGTAATAAAGATTTAAATTCCCAAAGATTGTGGGAAATATTTTAGACAAATTAGAGGGGTTTTTTGGCCTCGAAAGATCACAAGGAATGGGAGTAATATTAAAAGGAGTTTTAGTCTTGAAGATTAGAAGATTCTTATTGAATTTTTAATGCACAAAAAGCCTTTTGAAATTTCTAGATCTCAAGATTAAAGATCTGCAATCTCTGGGGTAATTATCTTTTTGTTTTGCTTTTCGGTTTCTTAAAAACAAATAAATTAATTTAAACTAGAGACTTTAAACAACCCAAAGGTCCTTGAAGATTAGTAGATTCTTATTTATTTTTAAATATAAAAAAAGACCCTTCAAATTTAAAGATATTAAGTTTATAGATCTTTAAGGTCTTGGTTAATTATCTTTTGACTTTTTGGCTTCATAAAAACAAATAAATTAATTTAAATTAGAGACTTTTAACAACCCAAAATCCGAGGACTGACGCAGTAATAAAAACTTTAATTCCTGCTAATTTTTCGATCCATAATTCCTCACTGATTCACTGGCTAAAAAATTCCTCAACTGCCTACGTAAATAAATCGGTAATTTTCCATCTCAAGTTCGTTGAGAAAAGCTTCTTGACCTCTCAACCGAAAGATCTTTTGGCCGGACCATGAACATGAAAATGGAAGAAGCCAGGAAAATTTGCATAGGCAAAGAAACTTAAAGCCGACGACTCCAAAGAGCCGGGGAAGATGGCAATGATGCGGGCCTAATAACCATAAACTTGGTTTGGATTTTTATAGCCGCCCCTGCAGGCCGGCCATCTCTGTGTGTGTGCGTGTGTGTGTGTGTGTTTGTGCAACACAAATTTGCATTACAAAATGAATTCCAAGTGGCGTGCGGAGCCCAAAGGCCGAAGCTCCTCAATGTTTGCCTCCGCCAATGGACTGATTTAATCGAACATCAATTTTATTGCGCGACTTTTATTGACTCGACTTGGCCGGTTGGGCGGCCGTTGTCTAGGCCGCCGCGCCCTTGGCTAGAAAAACTTAAAAACTCTCTTTGAATTAGCACTTTGTCGTTTTTCCGTTTGGGCCAAATTAAACTGGCTAAAATAACAATTACATATGCGAAATAATAATGACGAAATTGCCCGGCCAGCCAGCCAGCAAAATGTGAATTATGCGGCGCGCATAACAAAAGCAAAGCCCCGCGAGTCGCGTAATCGCCGCAGCGACGGCGACGTCCCTTGCCCCACCCTGTCACCTGGCAGGTGAAACGAAGAGCTGGCAAATCGCGGTGAAGTTGATTTTGTTGCCAACGCGACGATCGACGGCCCGACAGCCGCGCATGCGTAGACGCGCCACGGCCGGCGGCAGGTGGCGGTGGAGAAAGTTGCCAGCAGCATCGGCGGGCGGCGCGCTCTCTTTCTATTTCTCTATAAGAAAAACTCTGCGCGCTGGCCTCCATTGGAGGGTTATTATGAACTCCACAGACGAGTCGGAGTCAGACGAACGGAATTCGAAATTCGAATCAATGTAAATTTTACAGGCGGACGGGCTGACGGCTCTCAGTGGCTTTGGGTTCGGCCGCCAGAGATTTTCTTTCGCAATTTCATCGGCGTTGCGTGTGCAGGGGCAACCGTGACCGAGGGAGAGGACGACGACGGGCAGCCGTTAAGTGGATTGGCTTGATTTTAAATAACAGACAGACAGACAGACGGACAGTTGGGCAGGCGGAGTCACGGACACTTCATGTGGTGTTTCTTGTTCAGCCACTTTGGTTACACCTTTTCAGGCGAATACAAAGAGTAGGAAGTGGACGGGGCTGACTTTTGCTTTCGCGCGCGGGGAGGCCAGGACGAGTTTTGCTTTTTTTTATTGCCTTGGTGGATTTTTGAAATTGCCGCTCTTCGCGTAACTGTAACGGCGGCCATTGTGCCAGATGTTGCCCATGAAATCAACGGCAGGAAATGAGAAAAACCTGACAGCGGGCGCAACAGGATACAGCCACTTGACCCCGAGACCTCCCAGAAAAAACCAAATAGAAATTTGATTTGGACTAATCTGCTGCTCAAGTGGACGGAGAAAGCGGAGGAGAACTGCCCGCCAGCACTTTCGATTCTTCGATTCTGATAAGAGCCGCGCGAGGCGGAAGATGACGGCAAATTGCATAACTGGCTAACCAAGCGAATGAATGAAAAGAAAAGAAAGACATAAAGAAACTCTTGGAATCGCCGCGGATATATTGAAATGCCCTCGGCCGCAATTGGGCAACCTGCCCATGCACCAGGGATTCCAATCAGATCAAATGCTTTGGCTAATTGATAAGCGGCTGCGTCGCCAGCAACAGAGCGAAAATTCTAAACAAAAAAAGAAAGAGACGGGGAGAAACCAAAAAAAAAAACTAACCTTGCTTTTGAATTGTTGTTGGCTGGCGGCGGTGGTGAGGGTGACCGCGCGTGACATATGCCGCGTTCGCAGGAATAAAACAGTTGCCGCCTGGCCGAAGGGATGCGGGTCGTGCGTCTGGGGGGGCTCCGTGGGAATTTATATATTTGATATATTCCTAGGCGTTTGTAGGGGAAGGCGCGTGGTAGTTCTGGTTTTAGCGAGCACTTTTAGCGAGCAAGTCAGCATACACATTGCTGTCCCCGGAGAGTTTGGTCTTCGGTTCGAATTGGATTTCTATTTCATTAAGGCAGAGCAACGTTGCAGGAGAGAAGTTGAAGCGGTTGGCGCGTTTAACACTGACAGTGGCGGGGTGTTTAATGGTTGGCACGTATGTTTTACAATTCTTTGCGTTGTATATATCCTTGCGGAGTTAGCTGGCAATTTGATTTCACTTTTATTTTTCTTTTTTCTTCCGTGCACAACTTGGTGATCAGCTGGTCGACGTGGGACTGATAACATGCGCATATCGCGGAGGCAATTCCAACAAACTAATCGAATAGCAATCGATTAAAAGGAATTTAAATTGCAATTAGTCGTAAATTTATCGGAAATGCAAAAATTAGAACAGGAAAAGACGAAAGACATTGGCAGTGAACTTAGAATTTGCCACGCTTTATTTAAACCCTAAAACATTAATCGATTTGCTGTAGCCACCACCGTGTCACGAGAGCATAGCGTTGCCAGATCGATAAAGTCGTGCTGGCCGCCAAAAAAATACACAGTAATAATTAAATAAATTAAATAAATAATATTTGACAAGCTTTTTCTTCTAGCTGCACATAGTTCCAAGCTTAAAAGAGAGATATTAAACTAAAACGAGCAGCCATTGGTCCGAATTAAAAACAAGTTGGCAGGGCTGGTGGTTGTCACTTTGACAGCTGCGTCGGCAATTGTGATTTGCAAGTTTTGGCTTCTACAATATACATTTTACGAAGAGTTTGAAATTTACTTGAGAAATAAGTCTTTGTTATTAAATAAGCATGTCAAATCCACAAGCGGCAGTTACCACCTACCTGGCGGCCCAGAAAAAGACCACAGACAAAGAACTCGCGGCCGAATGGACCCTAATCGAGGAATTGTACAACGAAAAGTGAGCAGCTTCATTTGTTTTCCAACTTTTAAAGTAATTTTCGCTAAACTCTCGCTATCTCCAGGCTGTGGAATGAGTTGACCATCAAACTGGTGGCATTCGTGCGCCACCAATCCCTGCAAGATGAGACCGCCTTGCTCCAGTTGTACCAGAACTTCATCTCCACCTTCGAAACAAAGTGAGTAGAAGCTCCAAATGAAATTAAATTCCATATTAACTGCTTTGCGTTCAGGATAAACCCGTACGGCCTTATCCAAATCCTCGAGGTGGTGGTCGAGAACATCAGCGACAAGAAAGAGGCCATTGATTTTCTAGAAAAAATGAAGGACAAAGTCAAAATATGCGATGAAGCCGTCTGGTACCTCCAGGTCATGCAGGGCAACATCCACCTCACCAATCTCAACGACCTCAACGCCACAAAGAAGATCATCGAGGACCTACGCGACGTCCTCGAAGAGGCCGGCAATGTCACGCCCGTCCACGGCAAATACTACATGCTGGCATCGCAGTACTACCGCCGCGTGGGCAAGCACAGCGACTACTACCGCTGCGGGCTGCAGTTCCTGGGCTGCTCGCTCGACGACTACCCCAAGGACCAGTGGGCGCAGCAGGCCTTCTTCCTCGGGCTGGCGGCCCTGCTGGGCGAGGGCGTCTACAACATTGGCGAGCTGCTGGCGCATCCCATCCTGGGCTCGCTGGCGGGCACGGACAACGAGTGGCTTGTAGAGCTGCTCAAAGCCTTCAACACCGGCGATATCAACAAGTAGGTTGCCGTTTGCTTGGCCAGTACACGAAGCTTATTTTTAACACTTAACAGATTCAATGACATGAAGAAGATCTGGGCCAAGATCCCCGACCTGGCAGCCCAGGAAGTGAAGCTGCGCCAGAAGATCTCGCTGCTCTGCCTCATGGAGATGACGTTCAAGCGCTCGGCCATTGAGCGCGCCATCCCCTTCACGGACATTGCCAACGAGACCAAACTGCCGCTCAAGGAGGTCGAGCTGCTGATCATGAAGGCCCTGGCGCTGGATTTGGTGCGCGGCGAAATCGACCAGGTGGCCGGCGTGGTCAACATGTCCTGGGTGCAGCCGCGCGTGCTAAATCGCAATCAAATTGCCGGCATGGCCAGCACCCTCGACACCTGGATGGGCGCCATTACCTCCATGGAGAAGCTGATGGAAAACCGAGCGGCTGAAATTCTCACAAACTAAATTAAGAACTTTCCTTACCATTTCCACATTATCCCCGCCCCTGCCTTTCCCACCCCAAACAAAGTGCAGATTTTCAATTTAAATCCTTAATGCTTTTGGTGTTTTCATTTGTGGAAAAACTACACGCTAATCGCCTAGCCTAGGGCCCTCGTCGAGGGCGTTTTTGGTTGCTATTTACAGAGTTGTGTAAAAAAAGAAATACAGCAAATTTAGTCGTAGACTCTCTTGTCGGATCATCACCACGCCCCCAACATGCGGCGGGGCGTGGCCAGGCTCTATCACTGTCCCCTGGACCGCCGCGCGCGCGCCCGCAATCAAATGTTGAGGCAACGCAGCTTCGTTTCAGGTATGCGGGATGTGAACTCAAAGGTGGGCGGCCGGCGCACGTTCTCGTGCGAGTCGCGGCGTATGCGCTCCGGGTTGCGGCCCATCACAGTCATTAGCGGTATCTCCTTGCGGTAGATCTCCTCCAGCACCAGGCGCTCCAGCTCGAATAAATGCTCGTCGCGGACGCCGGGAATCTCCTCGTGCATGAACATGGCCAGGCGCAGCAGGTACTCGGCATTGTAGCCGCTGGGCCCGCGGCACTCGGCGATTTGGTGGGCTATCTCGGCTATGGGGGCATCGCCCAGCCAGTGGGGGTTCTCCGGGGTGGCCACGTAGACGAGGACCTCGACGGCCTCACCGCTGAACGGGGTGTCGTAGGAGGCGACGCGGGGGAAGAACTTCGTCTCGAGCGTGGCATAACCACCTGGTGGAGGGCAGAGAAGAGATAACGGTTAATTTTAACCCGACTAAGGATCCCAAAATAGCCAACTTACCCAATGTGCACTCGCGCTGCTTGAGATATTCGATGGCCGTGTTGCCGGTTATTCTGTAGGCGCAGCCCCAAGTAATGCCCTAAAAATAAACAAAAATAATAAAATTAAATTAAAAATCATAAAATTGCCTCATTGCCCGGCGGGGGAATTGAACCCTGATAAATTTTTCCCTTTAGCGATGCTTAGAATTCTCAAGTGTTTTTTCTACGCGGCGTCGGTTAAATGTCGAGTGGCCGCCGAAATTCTCGAGCCGCTTCGAGTTTTTCATGCTTGTCTTTCGGGGCCACAAACGAGCTCCTGGTAGCTCTACGAAATTTGCCCTGGGTAAAGTCCCCGGGCCTAGGATAGAAAGTATCAAGGCGTAAAGTCAGTCGGTTTGGTGGGACCTTTCTCGCCGGGATCGGTCGCCTATATTCTGCGGAAACTCGCCAGGCGTTTGCAAGTGAAGAGGGTTACCTCGGATCCGAACTTCCTACGCTCGGTTGTCTGTGGAAATGAGCCAGAGCCTTCAGTTATAGACGAGTTGGCAAACAGGACTAGAGGGACCTCCTCCCCCTACCCTCGCTGCCTAAACGGAATGGGGCTTACTTTGAGAAGCTCGAACCAAACGGCATCAACTTTTTGCCATTTGCCACCCCCCAACTCACCTCTTTGTCGGCCACCAGGGTAGCCACACGTCCAGGCTGAAAAAACAAAGAGAAAAAAATTGCATTATAAAAGTGAATTAATTTTATCGCGCAATTTCAAGAATCGGAAGACAAAGGGAGCCCCCTCCCCCCTACAACGCTTGTTTACAGTATAAAATAGTGGAGGCGGGGGGACTGCAATCGGACCTTGGACTCTTTCTATATTTTTAATGGGCGGCCGCCCATCACTGCCCGGCCACGTGGCAAAAATATTAAGAAATATAAACCCAATTTCCATATTCAAATCGCCGCCCAAATACTGACCATGCTAATTTTCTGTCTGATTTTTTTTTCCCCCTTCTTCTTCCCCCCTCCCCCACACTCACCTGCTCGGGTGTGCCGCGGTGGGTGACGCTGCCCTGCCAGAAGCGGCGGTCGAATCCGCGGATGTAGCCGGTGATGCACTTGGTGTAGGTGAAGCCAGGGAACCAGCAGAGCGATCCATAGCCGAAGACCCAGCAGGCGGGCTCCTCCTTGGGGGCGTTGTTGTTATCGTTATCGGCGGGCGGGTTGCTTGGCCTTTCCCGGCCGTTGTTGTTGTCGTCTGGCTGGCCGGCCAACTGGCCGTTGCGGAAGAGGTTGGAGAACTGGCTGGGCACGGCGGCCGAGGAGGGCCGCTGGCCGCTGAAATGGGCTTCCGCCATTGAGGTCCTTGAGGTTCTTTGTGTGGGTTGAGTTTTGATTTAATTTTGTAGAAGCCAGAAAATGAAATTCCTTGTGAGGCAGGCAATGGCGAAACCGCAGCCAGTAGAACGGTAAATTCAATTTGATGGGGTCCTTGGCTGCTTCCTTTCAGACGCTGGACCAATGGGACATACTGGGGACGGAGGTGGTTGGGTTTTGAACGGAGATTCCTTTCACATTGCTTGCCCGGCTCGGCTTCCAGGTGTGTGTGCGCGTGTGTCCTGGAATTGGAGAATTGAGAATTTTCATTTAGTTTTCTAAAAGTTTGAAGCACTGAAATTTTTATGTATCCTTACTTTTCGATCACTTCAGATCAATAGAAATATTTTTTGTTTGCTCAGTTAAGGTTTTTTTTTTTTTAGTTCCGCTATCAGCGTCGGATCGCAGGGAACTAAAGCGCCGGCCCAATGGCGAGTGGATTCGTGTGTTTTTTCAAGAAGAAGCACAAACTTATACAATACAAATTTATAACGCTCCGTCGGGAGCACCAATTTCGCACCGACTTATCAGCAGACGCGCCACCAAATCGCCGCTCTCACTCGCCCACTTTCCCTCTCTGTTTATCATTCGTCTGTTTCTCTATATAATAAATTCTATATAATAGTTTTCTCCCCCACTCTCCCTCTCTCTCGGGGGAGGTCTGTATCTTTGTAGGGTTTGTCTGGGGAGAGCGCTACTTACGAAATCTTTGGGGCCTGTTATTGTTGATTGTCGGGATTTTGTTTTATTTGCGCCGACTGCCCGTCAATTTCACTCACTTAAATTTGTAAATCACTCGCATTAATAAGCATTTTTGTGTGTAGAACCTCTCAGGAAACTTTAAAGTGCTGACTTAAGTAATATTAATATTATTCCAAATGAAAATAGATGAAACCTTTAAATATTTCACTATTTAATTCTCTTTCTAACGCTTAACAGGATCGTAAATTTTATATACTTCAAAAATCCCTCTCTTCCAACCACCCATAGGATCTCTATGGATCCAGTGAGTTGGTTCCTTGAAAGTCTGAACTCAAGACTGCAAGATTATATTATTCCTAATAATGAGAACCTTAACTCTACTCAAAATGAAAGACTTAAGCCTTTTTAGACCCACCAGAGACAAGATATAGAATAGATCCCAGAAAGATCTTCTAGAAAAGTAAAATAGCGGTTCTAAATTTCTATAGGGAGCTTGGTGGGTGGTTGGCAGCTGCTGGGCGCGTGATAGTTAATTTATAATTCTATTAAAATATTCTATAAGCTGTGTAAACTTTCGGGAGGGAACATATAAAAAGCAAACTATTCAAATAGAAATACCCGACATGTGCGATGTTCTCTCGTGTTTACCGTTGTGTCTGGCGGTGCCCGTGTGTGTGAAATTGGGGCTACCCGAGAGATATTTTTAGAAAGAAACAAAAAAATTTCTAGCAACAAAAAAACAGCTCGGTTCGTATTTTTTGCAAATTTTGTTTTGATTGTCGCCTTAAAAATTTTATCAGCAGGGAAATCGCTCTTTCTCTGTTTTTATACGCTGTTTCTAAATAGCCCAGTGATTTTGCATAAAAAAAC
This sequence comes from Lissocephala sabroskyi, assembly GCA_037075105.1. NCBI lineage: Eukaryota > Metazoa > Arthropoda > Insecta > Diptera > Drosophilidae > Lissocephala > Lissocephala sabroskyi. The sequence goes on from JBAMCP010000828.1 coordinate 34,523, forward strand.
TCGGTTCCCTGAGAGGTCAGGGTATCAAAACAGAGACCAAAAAATTATAAATACATAAAAACAAAAAAGTTGTGGGTCGTGTGCGCGTGTGCGTGATGGAAATTTACCAACATAGAGCAAAAATCCAAAACAACCGACTCCCCCGGCATTGCCAGCAAAAATCTTACCCCCATTTCCCCCCCAAAAAATCCCCAGATATGAACGCATGTGGGTGCGTGTGGCAAGGCCTGTTTGCCTGCTACAAGAACCGAGCGAATTTTCTTTTTCTGCCTATGCGTGTGTGCTTGAGCGTGTGTGTGTGTGTGGGTGTGTCGTGTGTGACGGCAAGAAATTTTTGCTTGGCACGAGAATTCACAGTCTGCTCAGTTCTGGGTCCTTGATACTGAACTTTTTTTCAATGTGAAAGTTTTTTGCGCACAGTTCAAGGT